>JAJKFI010000023.1:8880442-8890867 GCA_029204185.1 Lerista edwardsae | reverse complement strand
ATGCAAAGATTTCCCCACGACCGAATGGTCTAGTCGTGACTGACTGTAGGGGGCGGTGCTCATCTCTGTTTCAAAGCCTGTAGAGCCAGCGTTTTGTCTGAGGACAAGCTTCCATGGTCATGTGGCCAGCATGACTATACGCCGTAGCGCACGGAACACCGTTCCCTTCCCACCGAAGTGCTCCCTATTTATCTACTTGAATTTTTAGGTGCTTTCAAACTGCTAAGTTGGCAGGAGCTGGGACAAGCGACGGGAGCTCACTCTGTCGTGCAGTCTTGAAATCCCAAACTTCCAGTCAGAAAGCCCAGCAGCAGTGGTTTAACCCACTGCGCCACCACATCCCCTATCTTAGATGCCTAGTGAAGCTCAAATTCAAGTTACTCCTTTGGAACACAACAAGAAAAGGAATGCAATATCATCCCGCCAACTGGTCAGTGAAGCATTCTGAGGTCCCATTAAGAAAACTTCTCGAGAGATAGCCATGTTGGACTGCAATCCTAAGTAGTTCAACAATCCTAAATCCTAATTGATAACTGCTCAAATTAAAAAATTGGGTCTCTTAGCCAGACTCGTATTCGTTTCTTTAAAACTTCTTAAAAAAAATCTCCTTATCATTTATTTTAATCCCCAGCAAAATGTTTTAGGTCTGCATCGCCTGCCTATTCATCCAATCAATAATTGATTGCCCCAATGCAAAAAAGGCTGGGAGCCACTGCACTATATTTTTAGCTGAACATCAATGGAGACACCATGCTCCTTTCCAAATCACATCCAACCACTTGTTTAAGGAAGAAGAGGTTCCTTTGTGCCCATTCTTGGTCTCCAGCATCACAGCAGTTATGAATGTTACATGGAAACCTTGTTCCAAACAAGGTCCCGTTCTCTGGACTCAGATGGTTCAAACCAGATCAGCGCTACCAAGCAGATCTGTAGGTCTAAATTGGCCCATAGCCAGGTTGATTGTGTATAAAACCTTTATCCCCAAAACCTTGATTATCAGGCAATTCTCTGAATGTTTATTGATTCTTTGATTGCTGTTTTTATCTATATTCTTTTACTGGTTTTATGTCTACTGTGATTGATGCTACTGTTGCTCTTTTATTGTAATGCTCTGACCCAAGGAGCACCTTGGAAGCTTTTGTGAAGAAATAACTCCTGCTCCTACTCCTACTCCTCTGGTGGGCAAGTTCACACTGGAAAGGGTAATCCCACCATTTAGCAGTGTTAAAGCTTCTGTCCCTCCCCAAGAGTGGCCAACCCATAGCTTGCCATGTGCCACTTTTTATGCAGATAAAATTGAGCATGCCACTTCAGCTTGACATCACCTTTAGAGTTTACCACGATAGCTAAATAGAGCCTCCAAGTTCAAGAGCAATATATCTCCAATCTTAACCTGGTGTTAGGCCAGCTCAGTTAGGCTAGCAAAGTTTGGCCAGCACCAGAGACACCGTAAAATATGTTTGGTCCACTCTCGGAGTCAGAGAGGCCAGCACACAGACATGCGCCATCCCCCCAACTCTGAGAGTGAGTGTAAACACCACCACCACAGCAAACGGGATAAAAACAGAGACTTGAGCAGCTGTTAAGGTGAAACCTTTTTTGTTTTTTAAAGCTAGGTGGGTCCTGATATAGTGTCATTTTCAAAAAGTGGGTCCCGATGCTAAACACGTTGAGATCCACTATGTGTATTAGTGGTCCAATTCAGTATAGGACAGTTTCTTGTTTTCTTTGGAGAACAGATTGCTTTTAAAAAGGAAAAAAAGGGGGGGTTTGTCTGTTCTAAAGGGAAAAACCAGTTTGGCACACTTTTGAATGTTAACTATTTATATAAGCATATAATTTAATCCACGGTCTTTTCCACCCTTGCATTATCTGCTATTTGTTGGGTCTGCTCCTCTGCAGTGGGAGAGGAAAAAGAAAACTGACAATCGCTTTATTGCAGACTGTTCCAATTACTCAGTCACTTGATGTGCAGCGTAAATAGTATGAAGATTGTATTAGAAATGTGTCAGGACGTAAATAGCTGTTGACAGTTTTCCACCTATGGGAGGCAGGAAACACGCCGGCTGTTGCAAGGTTTTAGGATGAAACAGCCAATCAAGCCTCTGGAGTCTGCTTTAGAATTCCAAGAGGGAGAAAAATCACTTCTTGCCAAAGCCTACTTTTTTTCCTCTAAGGATCTTTTTTAAAAAAAAAATCTGAGAAAAAAGTTCATTGAAAAGCAAATATTCCACTAGACAAAGAAGCAGGTAGCGGTTGCTTTGATACGAATCCACAAGGTATTCAATGACAAGCTGTGTGATGTAGAATTCATCAATGTTGCAACTAAATATTGTGTGCAAAAGCTCCGTTTTGACTTGGTGCCCGCAGGGTGACTTCTTACACAAAGAAGCAGCGCGCAACAGGATGTGGGAAATGTGTGCAGGCATGAGAGGAAGGCTTGCGCATTGAAAACACCCAAATGGAGGCTATGCATAAGTCCCATTGCGTTCAATCGGGCTTATTTCGGAGTAGACCTGAACAGGATTGAGCTGTCAGTCATTGACACAAGAGTGCAGAATGAGATTATTTCGGCACTGGGTGACTGCATTTCTAGGCTCTAGGAACATCCCCAACGTCACCACCGACAGAAGACAAAAGAAAAACCCAGGCAGATGCTCTACACACACACACACACACACACACACACACACACACAGGGCACAGTCCTAACCTGGAGTTAGCCCAGCACAGTTAGGCCAGCAAACTTTGGCTGGTACAAAGGACACCGTAACATATGTTTGGACCACAGTCAAAGTCAGAGAGGCCAACGCACAGATGTGCACCATCCTCCATGATTCCGGGAGTGGTCCAAACACACTTTATGGTGTCCTTAGTGCCAGCCAAACTTTGCTGGCCTAACTGTGCTGGCTTAACTCCAGGTTAGAACTGTACTCACACACACACACACACACACACACACACAGAGAGAGAGAGAGAGAGAGAGAGAGAGAGAGCAATGCCACCAAATGTGATTCAGGAAGCTTTCAAGCAAATTCTGCTGACACGCCACATTGCTGCTGAAAGTCAGCTCAGGGCCACCCGTGAGACCGGCAGAGATGCCGGCCAAGTGACCTCAGTTCAAGAAGGAGCCAAAGTTCCCCATTTCCCAGCCATTGGAAGCCATCACAACAGTGACACACAGGCTCTCAGGGCCTTGCCGTGCTGGCTGCAACGTATTTCAGTTTGTCTCTTTGTCAGGGGCTCGGAGGGGAGTCATTCATCTGCCCTGCCAGCCCAGGAGCGTCCGAGCTGCAATCTCAGCCAACTGTGATCAGAACTGGAGAGAATAAGAGCAAGTGGGGGAAAAAGAAATAGCATGTGAGATATATAACAAAAAAGCCATAACTGGAGGCATCATATATCCCCTTTGCAAATTCAGAACCCCTTGAATCCTCCTAACTTTCTTACATCACAAAATGTGATGCTATTATATAGCCCCAATGGATTTGCTCTCAAAATTCTTCTCTGTAATGTTTTTTTAAAATTTATGTTCATTTACACAATCAGGGTGCAATCCTAGCTTGGAGTTAGGCCGGCACAGTAAAGCCAGCAAAGTTTGGCCGGCACAAGGGACACTGTAAAGTGTGTTTCGACCACTCTCTGAGTTAGAAGGGCCAGCACATAGACGTACACCATCCTCCCTGACTCCAAGAGTGGTCCAAACACGCTTTTTGATGTCCCTTGTGCCAGCTAAACTTTGCTGGCCTGACTGTGCCGTCCCAACTCCAGGTTAGGATTGCACCCACACTTCAATTTGTCTCCAATTTGCCATATTAACCATGTCAATAATGAAATGCTAATGATGCTTTTCTGAACATTTTCTGCATTGAACCCTATACTTTCCTGGGTTGCCGTTTTTCCCAAGAAGAGCAAGTCAAAAAAATACTTCTACTGATGCTTGTTTTTCCTCTCCTTTTGCGACTTCATTTAATGGGCCCGCTAATGAATCTCATGGATATAATGAATTAATGAAAGGAAAGGTGAATTAAATTACTACTTTTCTGGCCTTAAGTCATCAATCAAGCTGCACTATCCCAGCCTGAAATTTCATTACGGGGAACTGTTTTGTGAATCAGTTTTGCTTCATTCATTTTAATTAAATGAATATTTATATATTCGCTTTGCAAAAACGATACACACATGTCCATAAATCTCACACCGTGGAAAATGGCGCTGCATTGAGGACCAAATAATGCACAGCTTCATTGAACAGGAAGGTGAAAATGGAGTTGAAGAAGAAAACCTTTTGAACAATGGACATTGCCGGAGTGGGGAGGAATGGCAGAGATTATATCGCTCAATGGCAATGGTCTGAGCACACCCAAATCCTGCTGTCCAATTGCCATTATAGCCACAAAGGTTTGAGCAACTGGTAATGTGAAACTTTCTTTTAGGTAGGGCCTGATGCTAAAATGTTTGAGAATCAGTTACTCAGATTTTCGTGTGCATGTTTTGCATGAAGGAAGTCTCAGAAGCAGACGCAGGTATATCTAAGAACATAAGAAGAGCCCCACTGGATCAGGCCAAAAGCCCATCTAATCCAGCTTCCTGTATCTCACAGTCGCCCACCAGGGAGTTCAGTAAGACAACAAGATGCTTGCATCCTGTTGCCACTCCCTTGCACCTGGCATTCTGAAGTAGCCTGCTATTAATGTAAGGAGGTTGCCCAACCCATCATGGCCTATAGCCCACAATGAACGTGTCCTCCATCGTGGGCTATAGGCCAAGATGGGTTGGGCAACCTCCTATCTAGTTACAGAGACTCCAGTAATGGGGTTAGGGGGTGGAAAAATCCTCTGTCGGACTATGAGTCCAAGTTAACCATATTGGGCTTGATGAATCAGGGCACAATCCTAACCTGGAGTTAGGCAGGCAGAGTTAGGCCAGCAAAGTTTGGCTGACACAAGGGCCACCGTAAAGCCCATTTGGACCACTCTCAGAGTCAGAGAGGCCAGCACACAGATGTGCACCATCCTCCCTGACTCTGAGAGTGGTCCAGACACATTTTACGGTAGCCCTTGTGCTGGCCAAACTTCGCTGGCCTAACTGTGCCGGCCTAGCTCCAGGTTAGGATTGCGCCCTCAGTGTCTGGACGCCCTATATTCACTATTTTGTGTGAGATTTGGAAACTATACGTGAGGAGATGGCTAAAAAAATATTGCTCCCCGAACAGCTCCCCGCATTTCGCCCCTTCTATCACCCTCCATAAAATGCAAGCTGAAAGTTCTCAGCAGAAAACTCCTGGCTCTGTGCTAGCAAGGATCTCTGTTTCCACACATACAGCTTACAAGTTTTCCATATTAATGCCATTAAGATAGGGCCAAACATGCTTCGCTTCTTCCCTTCTCCAGAAAAAAAGGTCAGAGATGCCAGCAGGGTAATTCTCCGAAGATCTAACACATTCCAAATGCAAATGTTCAGGTATTGATTTTCACAGGCTGCAAATGTGTAGCCATGAAGTTCAACTAGCCTAAAAACGAGCACCTTAAATATTTATGAAATGCCAGTTGACTGAGGGCACAACCCTAACCTGGAGTTAGGCCGGCACAGTTAGGCCAGCAAAGTTTGGCCAGCACAAGGGACACCGTAAAGTATGTTTGGACCACTCTCAGAGTCAGAGAGGCCAGCACACAGATGTGCACCATCCTCCCTGATTCAGAGAGTGATTCAGAGAGAGGATTTATTATTATTATTATTATTATTATTATTATTATTATTTATTATTAATTAAATTTCTACCCCGCCTTTCCGCCCGAAGGCACTCAAGGCGGCATTACAAAATCAAAAATTAAAACACAATAAAATACATCATAATTAAAAACTATCCTGTCTGTGGGGAGGGAGCTGTAACAATGTGCAACCCAATCTGTGCCTTAAGAACATAAGAAGAGCCTTGCTGGATCAAGCCAAAGGCCCATCTAGTCCAGCTTCCAGTATCTCACAGTGGCCCTCCAGATGCCTCAGGGAGCACAAAAGACAACAAGAGGCCTGCATCCTGTTGCCACTCCCCTGTATGTGGCATTACATTCTGAGGTAAATTTCTGAGGTAAATTTCTGAGGTAATTACGAGGTAAATAAAACAGAATTTGTTATCCTGTCTGTGGAGCTATAATAACTTGCAACCCAACCAGGGATTTAAAAACATAAGAGCCCCACTGGATCAAGCCAAAGGCCCATCTAGTCCAGCTTCCTGTATCTCACAGTGGCCCACCAGATGCCTCAGGGAGCACAGAAGACAAGAGGCCTGCATCCTGCTGCCACTCCCTAAATCCAGGGCATCTTCTTGGTTATTATCCTCATGTCTGTCTCAGACTGAGAAGGCTCTTCCAGGTTTAGCAACTCTGCTGGTTTTGCAGGTAGGAAAGCAGGAAACCTGCACAGAATGAGCAAAGTTAAAACCTCTAATAGGGAGGGGTGGGAAAAAACCTGGCTGAAAATTCAGTATGGATAACTGACACTTCTAAAATATTAGGAGGGGCATTTCACGAAGATAATGAGGCTTGTAGCACTCTTTAAGGGCCATTCCCTCTGCCTGAATTTTTCATCAGCCCGCAAATGGGCATAGAGAAAAGACAGAATGGACGATGAATGGCAGATCTAAACCATCTGTTGGCTGTAATGGAACAATTAAATAATTATGGTGCCATAATCAAACTGAAATAAGTAATCAGGTAAGGGAGAAAAGGAATTCCTAGGAAGCAGAACTGTGCTCGGAAATCGCTGCCAAATACATACAAATGTGGATCGGTCCAGGGGAGACAGACTTTATTTTTGATCACGTACAGCAAAACGAAGGCTGGATATTTTAAAGTCTCTCTCCATACACAATTAACTGCAAGAGACCTGAAATCTAAAGAACAGGAAGTCGGGAGAAGAACTGCTGGAGCCATTTTGTGGTTCGGTGAAAACCTTGATCGTCATGATCTTCCTAATGAGTTTCTCCTTGAATGCAAACCCCCAGAGGAATTAGCAGGAGAAGATTTTGTTTCTTTTGAAATGCAAGGCAAACTGGAAATACAAACTAAGACAAAAGAATTTCCCAAGTTAGAGAGCATTTAGGATTTCAGCTTCAGGGCAAAGTCTGGTAACTATTAGTGGAGATTTGATCAATTTGAAATCAATGGGATTTCCTTTGGTCATGCATGTTTGCAACTTGTCCAGTTTAATTTCTTTAAGGGCGCAGTCCTAACCTGGAGTTAGGCCAGCAAAGTTTGGCCGGCACAAGGGCCACCTTAAAGTGTGTTTGGACCACTGTCGGAGTCGAGGAGGATGGTGCATGTCAGTGTGCTGGCCTGTCTGACTCGGAGAGTGGTCCACATGCGCTTTATGGCGGTCCTTGTGCCAGCCAAATTTTGCTGGCCTAACTATACCGGCCTAACTCCAGGTTAGGATTGCTCCCTAAATGAGATATTCAGCATAGCCCTCAATGGGTCTCACACACATATGTAGCTGTGCAAAGCAGCACAGTCTTAATTCTAGGAATTTCACTGGAGCAGCTACACACACTCAATCTCTTCTCTTCTATATACAGAGAATATATTATCCTGATATTCTACCGGATGACCTCAAGTTCTGTAGAGTTCTAAGAACCCCTTCAGATGCCAAGAACCAACCTGTAATGTCAATGCAAGGAACATAACCACTGGCAGGGAATAAAATACATGGTCAAAATAGGGGGAAAATGTTTGTGTGGGGCTGGAGGGATGCTAAGCAATGATTGTGACATCAGCTTGGAAGGTTATGAAGATTTTCTGATGGGAGAATTATTCGCTATCCTTAAGAGAGCTATGGGTTTTAGGGCTGACGCTTACATGCATGTACATCAGGCAATCTATGTTTGCCTTGGTTCTCTCAGGCTTCGCTCCATTGCCTTCCTTCCAGACCACTCTACGTACCTGATGAAGCCAGTGCTCCTCTACCCCAGCGCATGCTACAATAAATGAGCTGCCCATTAGGCTGTGGCGAGGGATTTCTGTCTTTTCACCAATGCCAACCAGTTCATTTATCTGTGGGATGGAAGCCTCCAGATTCAATTCTGCATCGAGAGCCATTCTGACAATTCCCGCCTCACAAAGTGCGAGAACACCTTCGCAGACTCATTAGGCTAACAGCCTCTTTCATTGTGCAACAGTGTGCAGTTGGCCTTTTGTGCGCTTGACACTTTGCTACAGACTCCTCTCTCTCAGCCCAGGAGCGAATCCGAAGCGCTGGCCCGATTGGCAGGCCGCTCTCAGCTCAAGCGGCCACACGACGGAAGAAAATCCATCATTCAACATCGCTGTCTGATCTGACACATTCTTGCGAGGTGCTTTAAACTTGCCACAAACTCTTGAGCGTGTTCTTTGTCTAATTAGTTTCGCAAGCCAAGCTCATAAGTGCCTGGCGCAATGTTTCTCCTCTGAATGCTGCATGTAAAGTGGCGCAGCGAATTGTGGGCTGACTTTGTGGGGTGGAGGATGGAATTTCATGCCCCCCGGCCAGAAATAGCTTGGAATGCCTTTGCCACCCGGGGCCGTAACCACAGAACATCCTACCACGTTCACCCCTCCAATTACGCAGGGATCGAAACTGTTGACAGACATCCCTTTTTAATTCCTTTCCTACAATATTCAGATGGGGGTCAGCCAATTAAACTGATTAGTAGGAGATTCGGGGTAGGAAAAAAAATCTGATAGTTGTTGTTGTTGTTGTTTTCCACACAATGCAAACTGCATTTATGTACGGATGACCAGAAACCAAGTTGGTGTAAATCCATTGGAGGAGAGATGAGACAAATGCGTGAAGGACAAAACAAAGGGTTATTACTAGTAATGATGGCCAGGGCCATCTCCAAGAGCATTGCGGCCCAGTGTGGGGCATTCCCGTGGAGCTCTCACCCTCCGCACAGAATATTGGGATGTCTTGGCAAGATATCAGGCTAGGTTTAAGAAATTGAAAGCCTAACGAAGGGCACAATCATAAGCTGTGCTGGAATCAGGCAGGCTGGTGGGCCTGCTCCGTATCCAATGCAGCTTTACCCTGGAGTAGGCACCAGCCTCGCCTATGGTCTCCTAGGATCCATGCAGAGGCCTCATTCAGCCGGAACGGCCCGGAACTCCGTTCCGCTAGTTCCGCGGAGGTCCCAGGCCGCTCCGCTACCTCGGAGGACGGGCGAGCTGCTGCTCTAAAATGGAGCGATTCCAGCGCAGTGAGGCTTGGGGGGGCATGGTAGCCCTCCACCATAGGGGTGGAGGGCTGTCAATCATCTGAGCGTTCCGGTAGTTGGCGCGCTCAGATGACATCAGTGGATCCATGCCTGCTGTTTACCAGGCGCAGAGCTGAGGACTCTGCGTGGCCCAAATCGGGACCCTGCAGTCTGGGGACAGAGGCTTGGATGTGGCCTAACAGCTGAATCCAACCCCTCCTCAGGCCAGCACACATCCCGGTAAGGCCAGAACCACTCTCCGCCCCCCTCCCCCCACCCAAACATCCCTTCCGGTGGGTCCCGACATTCTAAAAAGTGGGTCCCAGTGCTCAAAAGTTTGAGAACCACTGGGGTAGGCTTGAGAAAGAACAGAGCAAGAGGAGAAACCAGAGGGAAGGTTAGGTGAAGGAGACGAAATCTTGAGGAAGAGAGCAGAGGAGACAGGGAGTGGAGGCAATTTCACGTCTTTGACTTGAACTAACCAGACAATTCTTTGGCTACAAGGTTCTAGTTTACTCTCTAATTCCCTCGATCTGCCCACTTTCTTTTGCCCAAACTGCAAGCGATCATAGGCAGTGTCAAAAGCGGAGATTACTTTGGAATGAGGTGACACAAGCTATCAATTTAAACTTTGCTAATCCCATTTTAGAAGTCAATCCTCCAGCACTAAGGACTTCTCACCATTAATCCGGTCCCGAAACCTGACCTTCCGCATCACGTTCAGAGATTTTCCAGACCAAAAGCTGAACTGCTAAAGAGTGGCTTTTCCCCAAGTGTGCCGTGAGTGACATTTCCCAAATTGAAGAGCCAATACGATAAAAAGCAAAATGTTAAGGTGGTTTTCTTTTAAATAGTGGTGCATGGGCTGGAATATATGTGCATTAACACATGACCAAGAGATCCTTATGAATGCGGAGATACCCCAAATCAAGGAATTGAAGTGGCTGCCCCAATCTGAGAAGGTAGCTAAAGACTTGAGCCTAAGACCATTTCAGTGGGAAATTGGGGGTGGAAGTCTAGGAAGCTGCAATTTTGGAAGAAGGGTGGTTTAAAATGTGATAGATAGATAGATAGATAGATAGATAGATAGATAGATAGATAGGTAGGTAGGTAGGTAGGTAGGTAGGTAGGTAGGTAGGTAGGTAGGTTGGTTGGTTGGTTGGTTGGTTGGTTGGTTGGTTGGTTGGTTGGTTTTGATG
>JAJKFI010000023.1:8847707-8864766 GCA_029204185.1 Lerista edwardsae | reverse complement strand
CTCTCTCTCTCTCTCTCTCTCTCTCTCTCTCTCTCTCTCTCTCTCTCAGAGTGATTGAAACATACTTTACGGTGTCCCTTGTGCTAGCCCA
Organism: Lerista edwardsae; assembly: GCA_029204185.1. Classification (NCBI taxonomy): domain Eukaryota; kingdom Metazoa; phylum Chordata; class Lepidosauria; order Squamata; family Scincidae; genus Lerista; species Lerista edwardsae. The sequence continues at coordinate 8,864,675 of JAJKFI010000023.1, read as the reverse complement.
ATTTTGCTGGCCTAACTGTGCCTAACTCGAGGTTTGGACAGCACCCTCAAACTCCAGCTTAGCTTGCAGAGCATGATGCCATGTTGATGGGTGAGTGTTCATGTGTAATGAGAGAGCACCGTCTAAGCCAGCAAGTGGAGAACCAATTCTGGCTCAACCTGGGCCACGTTCGGAAAGTGCTAATTGAAAACAATATGCCGCCGATCCAGTCACCCGTTCGAAGTAATTGTGATATCATCAGAAAAGGCATGTGTAAGCTAATGGTGGCGGTTTTTCCTCCCTCTCCTCTTGCCCTGCAAATTGCCAGTTAAGTCGCATAATGAGATGCAATGATCTATCCTCACGAGCCACTTGCACGCATTCCAACACAATGCACATTTGCACAGAACCTCGATTAACACAACATTACTCAGTTGCTTCCATTAAGCAGACACTCAAGCACACACACGCACACCCCAAGTGGGAACTAATTTAAACTGTTTGCAATGCAATTCACCCATCCACAAAGGGAAGCCAGGGGAGTCTTGCCCCAGTGGGCAGCAATTCCACCGGCCATATGGGTTTCATTACCTAACGGCCAACTGTTTGGCATTCCATACTATACTCTGCACAACAGGAGGAAAATCACCACGGAGGTTTAGCTCTTATTTGCAACAGGCCTATTTCAAATTGTGGACGAAGAGCACTGTTCAGAAAAACTAAACAAAACTCTGGCTCCGTTTTTCTTGCCTTTGTACCAGAAATCATTCCATTTCCATAACCTTTATTGGCATACATAAATTAGGTAAACAAATCGACACAGGAATTGTCAATTTCTATGAGGTAAGGTATGGGGAAAGAAGAAAAGGGGGAAATGGAAACAGGAGAATAGTGAATCACGATGCAGGGGTTAATTTCAGAATTGCAGCTAAGAAGCTCGCGACAGAAGTTGTAAGGGGAGCACAACAATCATTCAGAAAGATAGGGAGAAGATCTGCAAAGGAGCTAGAAAGGGAAGACAGCCAGGGTTTCAGATACAAATTTCGAAGACATTGATGGGTTGGACAAGAGAATATTATATGTTCCAAAGTGTCCGGAGTCTGGTGACAAAAAAGACAAATTCTTTTATCTTGTGGAGTTTTGGAAAAGCGGCCATAATGGAGTGCCGATGGAAAAATATTAAAACGGGCAAGCATAAAGGCTCTTCTCAAGTTAGGATTAGTCAATAAACTAAAATAGTGGGAGGGATGTCCCAGGGAAGGAGATAAGCCAAAAAAAATTAGGAGAACAGGTAGGATTTAAATTAGCCCTAAGATGAGTGTACCAGAAATCTGTTGCTACACTTATGGAAATTCTTGGGACAACTCTCAGAATTCAGAAATACTTTCACTTCTCTCCGGAGCCATCTCCCCCAATATTTATTCAGGCAGAATTCAGCAGCGACTTAGATTATACTGAGACTCCCTTCAATCATCCAATAAATCAGCAGTTCCCGAACTATGGGTCAGGACCCACCAATGGGTTGCAAGCCAATTTCAGGTGGGTCGCGAAGCACCTAGAGCAGCCATATTGAAAATATAGGAAGATGGGATGCTGTGTGGATGTTTTGCTTGTGTCAAGGTTGTAAATAGCCTTTGTAGGGCCATTCGCCCGTGTTTATTGCACTGTTTGTACAAATTGCAATTAAAATTTGGATAAAAACACACAGCAGCGCAATTTGCTATTTTAATTGAGAAATTTTGGGAAAAAATATCACCCCCCCAAAATCCCACCCCTATTCATGACAGTGTCAGAGAAGGTGCGTTCCTGCAATCTCCTACAAAGTGCTACCATAGGGTCAGAGTCACCTGGTGATTTGGAATGAATCATTGATATTGAAGTACATGAAAAGCTCCTAATGGACACAAGCCGTTACCTGCATACTTGCGAATAATGAGCCAGACAGCACTATGAATCAGGGCAAACCAAGGCACAGCACACCCGACTGTGGAAATATTTGCAAAGCTGCTTTCATATTCCTTTTCCTCGACGAGCTCCAGCCGCAGCCTTAATGCAACCGATGGGTCTTGCGCTTTTTATTTTTAGCTAATGGCAGGGTTTTATTTCCAAAGGGACTCACCAAGTTCCTTTGGCACAATTATAATCTATCATGTTAATCTGCCTTTAGACTTTTACAGTGGTAGGGAGGTGGATCAAGCATCACATTCCCAGAGGCTGAGTGGGTATTTCTTTAAGTGTGCAATTTTTACATGTAGACAGCAGTTAAAAAGAAAAAGAAAAAGTCTCAGGCTTCATCATACAGAGATTCCGTATGATAAAACACCAGCTGTCTAGTCTCACCACAGTACAATGGGCAGGACTTCTGGAGCCACAAAGACTTGGTTTCATTCTTTCATGTCAACCTCTCATAGCTCAATTGCCCTCTTTTGAATTATACTGGACTGTTGAGCTTTTGCTCACACAGAAACTACTGTATGAGGTGTGTACGTAGCAGGAAGGCACAATCATGCTTTCTCATCCACTGGATTGATCATGACTAGTGATAGGCCATTATGGGTTGTACAACCTCCTTATGTTAGTAGTAGGCTACTTCAGAATGCCAGGTGCAAGGAAATTGCAACAGGATGCAGGCATGTGCTCCCTGAGGCATCTGGTGGGCCACTGTGAGATACAGGAAGCTGGACTAGGTGGGCCTTTGGCCTGATCCAGTGGGGCTCTTCTTGTGTTCTTAGGACAGCAAATTCTGTTTTATTTACCTCATATTTACCTCAGAATTTTACCTCAGAAATTTACCTCAGAATGCCAGGTGCAAGGGAGTAGCAACAGGATGCAGGCATCTTGTTGTCTCATGTGCTCCCTGAGGCATCTGGTGGGCCACTGTGAGATACAGGAAGCTGGACTAGGTGGACCTTTGCCTGATCCAGCAGAGCTCTTCTTATGTTCTTATGTTCTCCCTAGCTCAGCTGACCACTACCATCTTGGATCTCATTAAATCTCACACGATCCAATATGGCAGCACCCAAATCTCATGAGATACAAGATGTTGGCACCCAAATCTCACAAGATTTTGTGAGATTCCCCAAGGGCAGAGTCTAGAGGAGCTGGTAGGAGGGGCAACCATAACATCCTGAAGCACCCCTATGAGCCCTAAGGGGTCACTGCGTACAGTTTGGGAACCCCCAGTATGGGGGATGAAAAAGAGCTGGAGGAGGTGATAGCAATATGTTAAAATAATGAGTAGCTTGGAGAGAGCAGGTAAAAACCGGTTTGTGGTTTTTTGGGGGGGAGGGGAGTCATTCAGTGAAATTGATTGGCAATAACATCAACACATACCAAAGGGGCTTCCTTACACAATGCAAATTAATTCATGTAGTTCATTACCGTAACGGGTCGTGATGGCCGTTAGCTCAGACAGCTTTATAAATGGATTAGATAAATCCATGGATGATCGCTCTATCAATGGCTATTACCCATGATAGTGAAAATGAATTCAGTGTTCTGAGGCAGCATCTAGCTCGAAGTACCGGATGCTTGATAAAACGAGAGCAAATCAAGTTCGTCATCTTGCTGTTGCAAGAGGGCCCAGGAAGCAAAGAGAAGGGCAGGTGGATGGAGCTGTCGGAAATGAAGTGGTCCTGACCTGATGAATGACATAACTTCCTGCTTAATGACATCTCTTCTGGCACCAAAATGCTATTTGGCCCGCTGTTTAAAATAAGTTTGGGAGCCACAGTTGGTCAAGGGAGCCACCCATAGAAAAAGTTTGGGAACCACTGCCTTGGTAGCAGGCACAAATCTGTGGAACTCTTTGCCACAGGAGGTGGTGATGACATCTGGTCTTGATGCCTTTAAGAGGGGATTGGACGGATTTCTGGAGGAAAGGTCCATCGTGGGCTATAGGCAATGATGGATTGTGCAACCTCTTTACAAAGGTGGTGGGCTACTGGTACCAGGTGCAAGGGAGTGGCAACAGGATGCAAGCATCTTGTTGTCTCATGCCTCCCTGGGGCACCTGGTGGGCCGCTGTGAGATACAGGAAGCTGGACTAGATGGGCCTTTGGCCTGATCCAGCAGGGCTCTTCTTATGTTCTTATGTTCTTATGTTCCCTTGGAGCAAAACATCAGGTAATTTGGGGCTGAGCTGAAGGACACCTGTTCACCCATGGAGGGAAGTAGAACCAAGGAAGGAAAAGTTGAGAGTGACAATGAAGACACAGAGGTGGGCAGACTGCTTTCCACCTGGATGATTACATCCAAGGTGTGCTCCAACCATACAAATCACCTCTAACTCTTATCCTCTGTTGTGTGCAAGAGTCACATTGGAACGGCTTCGAGTATGGTCCTGCCAAGAAAGGACCCTGGCGCCAGCGATGCCCACCTCGCACTCAGAGAACGGCAGGATTAGGTTCTTGCAAGGTAATAGCACTTGGAATTACTATTTACTTTCCCTGCCTACATGCCACTGTGCCTGGTTGGAGGAAGGATTATCCCTCACTTAGAATTTTGATGCGGGGAGGCTTAAGTCCCCAGCAAATCTGGCCATGTCCTTCTCTGTGAATTATAGGTTACAGGCAAGCACTTCGGCACCATTCACATTTATACCGTAATCAGAACTAACGGCACATTACATGACTGTGCGTGGGATGAGTCCTTCGGACTCAAGGTCGGCCGCTCCTTCTTCTTCGCGGGGCCCGCAGGAGTTTTGGCAGCACTGAATCACTGTGGCTTCTCACGCCACTAAATCATCTCCATTTCAGTTCCATGAGTCCGGAAAAGTCAACCTACACAGCATCCACTTTTGTGATACAGTCATTCTAATGCATTCGCCAAAGTGTACGCTTGAAGTTCTGAAAAAGTGCCAGTGTTGTCAAAACTGTGTTGTTGTTGTTGTTGCTGCTGCTGCTGCTGCTGCTGTTGTTGCTGTTGTTGTCATCCCATTTTCCAGATTTTGTCCAATTACTTCTTGTCCTCTATTTCTCTTTATCTAAGACAGTTGTATTCAAACATTTTAGACTAGGACCCACTTTTTAGAATGGAACCAGAAGTGATGCCATTCACCTAGAAGAGCTGTTGTGGCAGGAAGTGACATCATCAAGCAGAAAGTGCTGTCATTGAAACATCCTAAAATGGCATTCCTGAAATGCAAATTGGCATTCTTGGACCACAGCAATTGCACAACCAGGAAACATCCCTGACAGAAAGTAAGAGGAGGACAAAATAGGATGCAAAAGCACTGAACTAAAAACAAAATTTAAAAACCCTCACTTGAAAATTCAAACTGTTAATACCCACAAGAGGAATAAGGAGTAAGGTCTGCAGTTTCCAAGATGGCTGCTCCCAGCTTTCCGCGACCCACCTGACATCAGGTCATGACCCACCAAGTGGGTCCAGACCTACAGTTTGAATAACACTGATCTAAGGTAAACTACCTGCAGGAGAGAATAATTGCATGCATCTGTCCTGCCTCCTAATTTTACATTGACTTTATTAATAATTGTTACAGTGAGGCCTCCTTATTTGCAAGTTGACATTCACAAATTTTAGTACCCATGGGTGCTGTGCAATAGCTACACAATCCTAGGAGTTTCCTGCAGTTGGGACTTGGTTTGCATCTTCAGTTGGATTCTGCCATCTGGCACCCCAAGTGGAGCTTCTCAAATGGACACAATTAGATAGAAACATTTCCATTCCCTCACTTTGACACATGCATTTCCTGTACATTTCTGTAGCTTCAACTCAAGCTGGGAGGTTCTGCCTTCAATTTTCATCAGCTGAAAGTCACTCTCTCCGCAACTAAAAATTGGTCTTTCTTAGATGCAATTAACCTTGTGGAATGTATCGTTTCAAAAGTGACTACAGTCTGACAACTCGGAATTAAAACAAGAAATCTGATACAACACGGAATTAATTAGGCAGGTGAATGAAGAAAAATTATCTACCCTACCTTATCAGCACATGCTTGGTATACCTAGATTCAGGTCTGGCCCAAGACACACACCTGGCCCAAGTAGAACCAGTTTGCTAAAGGGCAGGAAGCAGGTGGTTCCTAAATCATTCCAGGGCTCTCATCTATTTTATGTTTATCTTATCTGGTCCTCAAGGATGATTTATATTACTTCTTCTCCCTTCCTTTATCTGCCCAATAATGTTCTGAATTAGGTAATGCTAAGAGGTATATTTTCCAAATATACTTTGGAAAATATTATATTCTTCTTCTCATGCACTTTCCAGACATCCCAGTTTTGCCGAAGGCACCTCTATTTTTAAAACACCCAAAAAGCCTGCTGTAAAATGCATGTGTTGGTTATAGATATAAAATCAATACCTCTCATCACATTCCTACAGAGCGGTGGTAGAGGTGTGCATCTAGTTAGCACATTTGGCTCCTTGGTTGGCTCATTATGTCCCCAGTGTCTGGTGCAGCCTCTTGTTAGGAGTACAGGAAATGCATCCCATCCGATTATAAAATACCCCAGCAGCCATGACATGCCCACCATCATGCTGATAAGGACACAGATGCACAAATGGGTACAGGCGAAATGCAAATTGTTACCATATTTTAGAAATAGGCATGTGAATATATATAAAAAAAACATGAGATATGATGTAAAAGCTAACCAAAATGGTCAAAGTAAGGAAAAAAGGGAAAAACAACCCAGGTTATCGAAAAGTGCGGACTGTATATACTGTATATTGCTCTGGGATGCAAGAGTGCAGGTTCAAGTTTGTCCGTGTACAAGGAAATATTGTGGAAATTATGCCAGGGAAGATAAGAGGCAATTGTGTTTTTAATTTGTGTTGGTATGGGTGAAGTGGGAAATAAAACAGCTCAGGAAAAATATCATGGAGTCTGGTTTTCAAAGGAGGGTTGCTTTTCGACTCTGCCTCCTCAGTGTCCTTTCCTGTGATAACATCCTGATAGTTTAATTTTGCTTCGCATGGGCGCGTTGCAAATTAGACAGCAATTTGTTAAAGAAACGCTCTTGATTAAAAAGGTGATGGATGAAAAGTCTGTTTACTGTTTAAAAAAAAACCCTCCATGTATTTTCAGGGCTTTCAGTTTGATTCATTTGGGAACAATTTGGGTCCTGTGCTTCTGGGCCCATTTGGGGTTCCAAGTTGGGGTCAGAAACCCATTCAGTTCTATGTTATTTTAATTTGGATTTTTTAAAGTAGATTTTCTATTGCCTCTGTGAGTGCTACAAGAATCTGCCATTTACGGCTGTCTAATGTTGGGCGCCATCTTGAATACCCACAATGCCCTGGGACCTTCCTGCTCTCTGGAGCTATTCCACTTTCAAAAAAAAGGGAGGTTGTCTTCCTGACTCCATTCTGTATTCTGTGCACAAAAGATTGTGAGGGCGCAATCCTAACCTGGAGTTAGGCCAGCATAGTTTGGTCAGCACAAGCACAACCATAAAGTGTGTTTGGACCACGCTTGGAATCAGGGAGGATGGTTTGGTGAATTTATTCATAATTTCTGATATGGGCGCACAAGAAAAAGCACCCACCAGAATGGGAAGGAGCTATAAGCAGCACAAACCCAGAAAGCAATGTGCAGGATTAGGAAATCCTTAGAGGAGACAACGATGGAGCTGGAAATGAGATGGATAAAAATAAAATAAAGAGTTCGGGGAGTATAGAGAGAAAGCAATGCTAAAAGGTAATCAATGCTTCTAAACTTTCATAGAGGATCTATAGACCTTTAGCTCAAATCTGTTTTAGACTGACGTTGTAATTGACTTCATCAGTCTTGAAAATTGTCAGTGCACGTCAGACAGGCTGCCTGCACAGTCCCTCCAGTTCGAAAATAATATTAGCAAATGCTCATTGCTAAATGAAATTTCTAGCTACAATTTATTCCATCGAGTATATTTTATTTTATTTAAAACAGGCACTGGCAAAATGAAATCAGCAGACCTGAAGAAAACATAAAAGTTAGTAAGAATGAAAAGACACAGAGTTAGAGGAGACCCACAGAGTTCCCAGGCATTCAGACCCACCAGCTAGACATGGGTAGATCCCTCACTACTGGAACGAGAACCTACAGGATGAACTACTGGCAGTCCTTAGTATCAAGATTACTTTTGCTAAATGGAAAATTCCTGGTATACAATCATGAAGCCAAAACACAGAAGAAACAAATGGCAGGATGCAATAAACAAAGCTGGCAAGAAATTTGGAGGTGGCCGAGGACTGTGTCCAGTCGTGGACCAGAAGCCAAAGTCTCATCATTCAATAATGAACAGGGGCAAGAACTTCAGCACTCTGGACAGATCCCAGAAAGTATGCAACTTTTCCAACACGTTCCCAAGTCCAGTTGAACCCAAACCAAGTCCAAATTCACTCACTCACTTCCTCTCATGTAAGGGAGTGGTTCAGCCTGGTTGGTTGGTAGTGGCATGTTGTTGTTTTTTAAGGGGGCTTAAAGGTGCCCCCCCCGGCTGCATGTTGTTATTGGTGTTTCTGTCTAAAATGTGCCAATATCACTTTACTTGGTTATTAACATTGTGATTTCCGTGTTGTTATGTGAGCTGCCTTGAAGTCCCACTGGGGCTATGAGGTGGGATATAAATAAAGCAAATTGCATAAAATAGCGCATAAAGCAAGGGACAAGACAGAGCTTGCCATCCGTGGGCAGATTATGAGCGCCTGTTCAATAGTCTGACTCTTTTTTTTTTATCTGAACAATTGCACTGCTTTCCTGTCGTTCTTCCACAGAATTCAAGGCAGCATGCGCAAGGTTCCCAGGCAGTGAGATACCTCCCAGACAGGGACCAAATTCAGAATGGCTTAGCTGTATTCAAGATAGACCAGCATTTCTCTAAGAACCCTCGGGGCTCCCTGTGACCCTGTAGGGGGTTTCATGAGCACAGCATAAGTGGCCACAATCTTTTTGATGCACCTTCACTCTATGCATGCGCCAGTGCTCTGGGGCTCCCTGAGACTCCGCGCATGAAGCGGTGGGGCACCCCAAGGTTCCATTTAAAATAAAATAATAATACATGTATTTATATACCGCCTTTCTTAAGATCACTAGATTTCTCTAATGACTGTAACTCAAGGCGGTTTACATAGGCAGACTTTTATTCACAAACCCGAAGGTTTTTACAACTTACAGAAATGTTCTATCTTTCAAGAACAACACTCATACAGATCTTTCTTTCTGGATTTAGCCTTCTTTCTTAGCCACCCGTCTGTCTTCTGCTGGCTGATAAGAGGCTTCCCTGCTCCCACCAGAGACGCAGCTGACTTCAGCACACTCCTTCTCCCACGAGGCAGCTGGAATTCAGCTTTTACTGTAGGAGCATAGCTGGCTCCAGGGACTGGAACGTTTGAGAACTGCTGTCGTAGGACCCAGTGGTTCCCAAACTTGTTAGCACTGGGACCGACCCACTTTTTAGAGTGACAATCTGTCCGGGACCCACCAGAAGTGCCGTCACGGTCAGAAGTGCCGTCATTGCGACGCCAGAGCCTGCTGCTTTCCTGAGAACGCAGCAATCAGTTGGGTTATTTCTCAGCCATTTTCCATTAGCAACGTGAATCAGAAAGGGAAGAAGCCTATTTATAACCTTGACATGAGCAAAACAACCACACAGCCCTCCCCTTTTCCAGCATCCCATCTTCCCATATTTTCAATATGACTAGTCTAGGTGGTTCACGACCCACCTGAAATTGGCTCAGGACCACCTGGTGGGTCCCAACCCATGGTTTGGGAACCACTGTCCTAGACAATTCAGCAGCAGTTGGACTCATCCATGAGATTCTAATGGATTTGCCCTATGTACCACCTTACATAGGATCCCTTTCATGGATCAGTGCCTTGTCGTGGCGAAGGGGCTTGAGTAGCTCAATGAAGCTGTGAGCTATGCCATGTAGGGTTACCCAAGATGCACAGGTCATAGTAGAGAGTTCCTCTGGAGAAGGAAATGGCAACCCACTCCAGTACTCTTGCCAAGAAAACTTCATGGATTACAAAACTAAAAGGCTAAACGATATGACACTGGAAGATGAGACCCTCAGGTCGGAAGGTGTCCATTATGCTACTGGGGAAGTGCAGAACACGAGTACTAGTAGCTCCAGAAAGAGTGAAGTAGCTGGGCCAAAACCGGAAGGAAGCTCAGCTGTGGATGTGTCTGGAAGTGACACAACCACCTTACACAAAACCATTACTTCTACTCAGCTGGTTGTTTGTTTGTTTTTGCAATGCCATCAGTAGGGCTAGTTCTCCATCTCCTGATAACAACACAATTAAATCAGGCTATGGTGGTGGTTGTTTTGCTACTGTGTCTGAACAAATCAGTATAATCTGCCACAAGTCTTTAATTGCTAAGTGCTTGTTTTCTAATTGCAAATCTAGTCATTAGGAGGAGAGATATGCTGACCATTTATATGACTGCATTCCTACTGAATTCAGCAGGGACAAAAGCAATTGTGCTCATGTCCTGTAAGGATTACAAGGTTTGGAGGGGGGAACATGATGTTTGAAGCATGTTTCAGGGTTCCTCTAAAGGCAAGGGAAGTCAAGAGTTTCTATTAGATGTGTGATGGCCAGTTCTCTTTATCATGCATTTGTCATGTATTATAGGAAGCTCCTATCTACTGAGTCAGATTATTAGTCCATCTACTGTAGGTTGACTGACAAGGACTGTCCCAGATTTCATGCAGATTTTTTCCCCTCTGCCCTGCTTGGAGATGCCAGAGATTGAATATAGGACCTTAGGCATGCACAGTGAATTCTCTGCCACTGTGACACAGCCCTCCTACGCTAGCATCAGGCAGCAACAGAAGCTTGCAATCATCATCATCATAACATAAGAACATAAGAGCCCCGCTGGATCAGGCCAAAGGCCCATCTAGTCCAGCTTCCTGTATCTCACAGCAGCCCACTAGACGCCTCAGGGAGCAACATGAGACAACACGATGCCTGCATCCTGTTGCCGCTCCCCTGCACCTGGCATTCTGAAGTAGACTACTACTAACGTAAGGAGGTTGCACAACCCATCATGGCCTATAGCCCACAATGGACTTTTCCTCCAGAAATCTGTCCAATCCTCTTTTAAAGGCACCTAGGCCAGATGCCATCACCGCCTCCTGTGGCAAAGAGTTCCACAGAATAATGACCCGCTGAGTAAAAAAGTATCTCTTTTAATCTGTTCGAACTCTCCCAGCGCTCAATGTGACAGCCCCGTGCTCCATTCAACTGATAAAGCTGAGATGCTGAATTCAGTGCCAATGCCACAGTCTGCAGTTGTCCCAGGCTCCTTCAGAATGGCAGCAGATGCCCAGTCCTTTCTCTGATATCCAGTTGATCAATAATAATAATAATAATAATAATAATAATAATAATAATAATAATACATGTATTTATATACCGCCTTTCTTAAGTTCACTAGATTTCTCTAGTGACTGAAACTCAAGGCGGTTTACATGGGCAGACTTTTATTCATAAACCCGAAGGTTTTTACAATTTACAGACATGTTCTATCTTTCAAGAACTACACACATACAGATCTTTCTTTCTGGATTTAGCCTTCTTTCTTAGCCACCCGTCTGTCTTCTGCTGGCTGATAAGAGGCTTCCCTGCTGCCACCAGAGATGCAGCTGACTTCAGCACACTCCTCCTCCCACGAGGCAGCTGAAACTCAGCTTTAATCAGCCGCAGTTTGCAAGGTCTGCCGCTCACAGAGACTTCCGGCAGTCCCGAGCTCACGACCTTGAGATCTTCAGCTGTTCTTCGGGCAAACGGAGGCATTAACCCTCTCGGCTAAATCTTCTGCCCTGATCTCGGATAAATCTTCTTCTGATCAAGTGCACTAAAACCGCTCCTTAAACCGGGTATAGCTGAGAGCCTGGTGCTAACTGATGCCAAGTTCTCTGGAATATATTGCTATTAACATGAGTCGCTGGTGCTGCCACAGAAGCTAAGCAACGCAGGGGGCATTTCTCTGACATTTTTGTCATTCCTTTGACGTGCAGAAGAGGTTGCGTCCCTATCAGCGGTTTGCCATCCCTTCTTCTCTCTGTCCTTGGAAATTGACCTCAAGGCTACCTCTTTATGAAGTCTGAAATCTGCTCTTGCCATTTGTTTTGCAAAGAGTCTCTCTTGTCTAGACCTTGAGGCTCCTGGATTAAAGGTACAGCACGGTATGGAAAGCGCTAACTGGATTTTGACTTTCAACGTGCCCGGGAAAATGCTGGGATTTTATGCTAACACATTCAAGCGAAAGATGAATAAAAACGACCTCTGTGCAAGCTGTGCTCTATCCCCGACGCTTCCAAACTAAAAGGAAGTTCAGACTATTGAAGCATGGGAGCTTCTGTCACTGATCCACCCATATGCGGTCATCACTTGATGCATATGTGAATGGGCCGTCACAGTCCTAATGCAACCAACAAAAAACCCCAAAACCCTAAGATGCCATGGTCTTCTCTGGAGTCAGTTCATACGTGAATCTTCTAGTTCAGTGGTATTCAAACTCTGGAGACCGGGACCCACCTTTTAAAATGGCACTTGTGTCAGGACCCACCGGAAGTGATGTCAGTGGCGTTACCCTGGCATCTGTCCAGGGCTGGTGGTAATGGGTTACTGCAGCTCCTGGAGGTGCCTTACGGTGCCTTTTGCAACAATATCGCAAGTGGCACATTCATATCACCCTCTATAAAGACCATAAGATTGGGCTATAAACAGCGGTGTTATGCTGCCGGAACGCTGGGCGGGACATCCGGGTGATTGACAGCCCGCCCGTCGCGTTCCGCAGCGTTACGCCGTTTTCATAACCAATTACGCCACTTGCGTAACGCGACGGGTGGGCTGTCGATCACCCGAATGTCCCGCCCAGCGTTCCAGCAGCATAACACCGCTGGCTATAAAACTGTCACCTCAAATCCAATGAAGTTTGGTTCAGAAGCAGAGTTGGTAGTGATTACTGTGTTTTCTTTTATTTAGCTTATTTTTACAAAGGAAACAACGTATCTTGGGGGGGGTGTCTGTCTGTCTGTCTGTCTGTCTGTCTGTCTGTCTGTGTCTGTGTGTGTGTCTGTGTCTGTGTGTGTGTGCTCGTGTGTGCTCGTGTGTGTGTGTGTGTGTGTGTGTGTGTGTGTGTGTGTGTGTTTCCCTGACATTGGTGTTTTAATAGGCTATCCTGAATTTGCACATTCAGGTGTGCCTCATTAACACGTGGGCAGTTAAGTACCACCCAGGGCTTCCAAACGGGAAGCTATTAAAATGCTGTTCTGCGCATAAGGAGCCCAAAGCAGTCGTTGCCTTTACCGCTTAGGTAGGAGTTGCATTTAAAGCAGTTGCATTGCATAACATGATGTGGTCTGGCTCTTATAAATGTAGGTTGGCAATCACAATTAGAAAAGGCCTACCCTATAAGGGATCCATGTAGCTTAACCTCTGATTTCAGAGCTAAAGAGATGCACAGAAGCTGCTCCTGATTTATCTGTGGTGGGACTATACCACATACATAGAACAAAGACTAGAATGATCCCTCATCTCAACTACCCTATGTACATATAAAAGCATGCAACCATATTGTTGATTGGCTAGCCAGTTCTGGCAAGGTTTACCTGAAGCCATTGAAAGGAGTTAGCCAGTCAGTAACCACTTGCTCAATGCTGAGTGAGGCGTTGCCTACACCCAGTGCCAGAGCTAGCTGTACAGTGGAACATGCACCAGGACTCCACACTCACACATGGGCCTAGACCCACCCCAGTCAACATCTGAGGCAGCAAAGGTCTGCTTCTTCATACCATCACCAGATAAGTCAGGGCCCTTCAAGAACTGCTTGGTGACAGCAGAAATCCATAGCCTTATACACAGAACTACATTTCCGAGTTCCAAGTACATAAGAACATAAGAAGAGCCCTGCTGGATCAGGCCAAAGGCCCATCTAGTCCAGCTTCCTGTATCTCACAGCGGCCCACCAGGTGCCCCAGGGAGGCATGAGACAACGAGATGCTTGCATCCTGTTGCCACTCCCTTGTACCCAGTACCAGTAGCCCTCCACCTTTGTAAAGAGGTTGCACAATCCATCATTGCCTATAGCCCACGATGGACCTTTCCTCCAGAAATCTGTCCAATCCCCTCTTAAAGGCATCAAGACCAGATGCCATCACCACCTCCTGTGGCAAAGGGTTCCACAGATTAACTACCCTCTGGATAAAAAAATACTTCCTTGTATCTGTTTTAACTCTCCCAACCCTCAGTTTTAGCGGATGCCCCCTGGTTCTGGTGTTTTGAGAGAGGGAAAAGAACATCCTTTTATCGACTCTATCCCTTCCATGCATAATTTTGTATGTCTCAATCATGTCCCCCCTCTTTAGGGGGTCAATCTTTAGACCCCCTCTAAAGTCTGATGAAATTATTATCAAACCAGTTGAGGATTAGAGTGCATAAATTTATGGAGGAAAACTCCATTACAGGTTACAAGCTACGTTGGGTATGTCCAGTCTGAGATTAGCTGGTCGCTCATCATGAGGGCTGGGTAGGAATTTTTTTCTGTCATCCAAATTGGCCAAGTATGGATGGCAGCTTTTTTTTGCCTACCCCAGATTGGCAAGGGAGGGATGGGTGTTCAGTAGGTTACATGATTACATTGTGCTTAATAAAGTTAAACCCCAACCTCAGTCTGGTGTCTTCCTTGGAGGTGGTGCAAAGGTAATAGTCTACTTTAAAATGCCAGATGCAGGGGAGTGGCAGCAGGACACAAGTATCTGGTTGCCTTGCGTGCTCCCTGAGAGATACAGGAAGCTGGACTAGATGGGCCTTTGGCCTGATCCAGCAGGGCTCTGCTTATGTTCTTAGGATAACTAATTATGTTTTATTTACCTCATATTTACCTCAGAGGTTTGCCTCAGAATGCCAGATAAAGGGAGTGGCAACAGGATGCAGGCATCTTGTTGTCTCGTGTGCTCCCCGAGACATCTGGTGGGCCACTGTGAGATACAGGAAGCTGGACTAGATGGGTCTTTGGCCTGATCCAGTAAGGTTTTTTTTCTTATGTTCTTATAGGAAAGATTTCTATAAAGGAAATCCTTTCCAATTTTCAAGGTCATGCCCTCTATTCACAAGAGAGGTCTGTTCCCAAAGCAAACATGGGCAATATTTCAGCAGCAAGGGCTATAAATTGAAGCTCAACCCACAAATTTAATCCTAACATTTTTTTTTCTTTGGATTTTATCACTGGGACGGAGTATAAGACAGAACCTCTGTCCAGCAACCCATTCCTTCCTCTGGCTTTCGCAGTGTAGTGACATGACGACAATGGCCAAGATCTTTATCACTGCCCAAGCAACCATTGTGATCACACAGAAGAAGAAGAAACAGTAATTGCCCAGAACAGGAAATTGTGGTGAGGAGGGGGTATCTTATAAACACGGGAACTACTGCATTGCACTCCCCTGTAAGTACTGATGGAGAACAGCCTGTGGAGAGGAAATAAGAAAAAGTAAACGAAATATGGATTAGAAAGACGATGGCTCCATTGCTATAAAGAATATCATAAACATGGGAAAGATGCAGAAAGGAAGCTCAAGAGCATTTACGACACTGGGATTTGAGAGAGAGTTGAATTAAGAGGAAAATTAAGCATGGTAGAAAACGTTGATTCAGAGAGACTTTTCTTCCCCATACCCCAATACCTCGGATGACTCCAATGATCACTGATCTGCAGTAGGTTCAGATAGGACGATAGGGGGGAACCTTCTTGGCAGTATGGAATTAATGTACAGAATTCACTGCTGCAGGAAGTTGTGCTGATCTCTGGTTTTCCAAAGGGGATTAGACAAACGGTGCTGGATAGGTCTATCAAAGGATCTTTTCCATGAAAACCAAATTGAAATTCAGGCAATGCATCTCTCAGTACTAGTTGGATGGGGAGGAATAAACCAGTAGTGTAGCCATAGGGGGCAGTGCAGTAATTCTTGGTTTCGCAAGCAACTGTGTGTGGCTGTAGCTGTCCAGAACGACTCCGTTGGCGAGTGGGACGGGCTGCTTACATGGCAAATTGCTGCCCCTGCAATACTTATTGTGCCGGCCCCTGGAGCTATGATACTGAGATAGACCATTGTTGGGGGAGGATATTGCCTTTATGCCCTACCTGAGGGCTTCCTAGAATTGCCCAGCTGAACACTGCTGGAAAGAAGATACTGGACTAGACAGAATGTATGCTTTGATTTAGTGGAATTCTGATGTTCTGATGTTCTGATGAAGGCAGTCACATAGCTAGTGGGGGCAAAACAGTAAGTACTACAGGTGCAGCAACGCTCCGTATAAGCAGCCCCTCACACTTCCTGTTGGAGCCATTCTGGGCAGTGATGGAAACACACAGGCAGTCGCCACACCAAACAGCATCTCCTGCACGTTGCTGTCACTGCCTGCAATGGCTCCAATGGTGAGTGGGAGAGCATTGTAGCCCCTGTAGTACTTACCATTTTTCCTTACCAGCCACAGAAGGAGGCTAGTTCCATGGGAGTGGTAAGGAAAGTGTTGCTCCCATGGAAACCAATTGTCTGTGTGCAATCCATGCCGGGAAAGCATCACTCTTCCCGCGCATTTGAAGTGCATTTGTTCTGTCCTCTTGGAGCCATCATGCACTGTGCGCTAATGCACGTCTTTTCTCTTCTGCAGCTGCCATTACTGGGGTAGCAGCAGAGCATCAAAGGTAGTCATTTCATGGCTTTCATTATGAGAGCGGTGATTTCACTGAGGCAGAGGACTCTTGACGTAGTAACTGGGGGCAAGGAGAAGACAACGCGCCGGCGATTTGGGGCCTCATCAGCCAGGAAGCCAAACACAAGACGGATTCATGTTATACTTGACCTTGGGATAGTTCAGTCCCAAACTGTTTCTTGTTGTTCGGCACAGAATCTCTCTCTCTCTCTCTCTCTCTCTCTCTCTCTCTGTGTGTGTCTCTCTCTCTCTCTCTCTCACCACACACACACACACACACACACACACACACACACACACACACACACACA
>JAJKFI010000023.1:8836356-8847697 GCA_029204185.1 Lerista edwardsae | reverse complement strand
ACACACACACACACACACACACACACACACACACACACACACACACAGGGTGCAATCAGCGGTGTCATCCTGGTGGAACGGCCCGGTACGCCGTTCCGCTAGTTCTGCGGACGGGCCCAGGCCGCACCGCCTCTCCCGAGGACGGGCGAGCTGCTCCTGGGCCTGCCCGCCCTCCTGTGCGTCCGAATCGCTCTGAAATGGAGCGATTCCAGGTGCAGGGAGGCGTGGCTGGCCTCCGCCATAGGGGCGGAGGGCTGCCAATCATCCGGGCGTTCCGGTTCTTGGCGCGCCCGGATGACATCACTGGGTGCAATCCTCAACTGTGCTGGAACAACGAGGCCGGTGAACCTGCGCTGTATCCAGCGCAACTTTGGAGCACTGGGGAGCCTCTCCTATGGGTTCCTCAGATGTGCACCTGCTATTTAGCCAAGTGCAGAGCCTGGCTAAGTATCAGGGGCACGTGGCCTGAGGACAGAGGCTTGGATGTGGCCTAATGGCAGCATCCATGCCCCAGCCCCCTCCCCAGGCTGGCACTCCTCCCAGCCCGCCGACTCCCCACCCAGTTCCCCCTGCCTCCCCTCCCTCCGCCCAGAAATGCTCTTGCGCCAGCCGGGTTTAGCTGGCGCATGAGCAGTGTGGTGCGCCCTTGGGCCGATGGTAGCCACTTGCGATGGCCCAGTGGCACTAGCACTGACCCCGCATCGGCCCTAGTGCCATTGGGCCAATGCCAGCGGCTAATGTCAGCCCAAGGGCGCCTTCTGGATCATGCCCACGCACCAAGGCTTTACGGTCTTCCTCTGAAAATCTGAAGGGGAGTTGCACATCCCAACGATGAAATCACGTTATCTCCCTATTATCCTGCTTCATTCCTCCGACGGTGTGTTTCTCCTGATAAGCTGGTTTGGCAGCGCTTTACAGAACTACTCACCTGAATTGCAGGTAGGGGGGGGCTTCTTGGGGGAGGGGGCTGTACTGAAAGATGCGAAAAACAGGAAAACAAGAGTCGCCTTTGGAGCGCAATTGTGTCTCCAGGTACCGTGACTGAGCTGGTTTGCAACAGTGTGGGAAGGAAATGGGACTGCTCAAGCAGAAACTGGGAACATTATTATTGGTGTCTCTGTGTGTGTGTGTGTGTGTTTTTATCCCTCACTCTCTCTCATACATTTTTAGAACACAGGTTTTATAAACCCAAAACAGTCTCTGCTGCTCTGATTAAACTCAAGAATTTACAGGAAATATGCTTTCAGATCAAGGATAAATGGCGGGCAGCGCAATCCTAACACTATCCTGAGCTGGCACAAGTTCCTTGTACCGCATCCCAAACTTTGCGCACGTGCACTGGCTCAGTAGCGCTGGCAGGCTGGCCCAAGGGGTGGGAGAGGGTGGTGGAAGGGTGGAACACACCAGGCTCCATTTCATAGCCATATAAAGGCAGGGGAGGGCAGGCGGGCCAAAACCATCATGGACGATAGGCCACGATGGGTGGTGCCAACCTCCTTACTTCTGAGTGCAAGGGAGAGGCAACAGGAAGCAGGCACCTTGTTGCCTTGTGTGCTCCCTGAGGCATCTGGTGGGCTGCTGTGAGATACAGGAAGCTGGACTAGATGGGCCTTTGGCCTGATCCAGCGGGGCTCTTCTTACGTTCTTTAAACCTCATCGCCACCTCGTCGCACCCTCCTCCTGCCCCAGCAAAGCTGCGCTTTTGCCCCTCCCACAAAACGGTGGGACCACGACTGAAGGCTTCAACTCTAAACCCCCAAACCCGTTGATAACAGAGTAGTAAATAAACCGGAGCACAATGCTTGGAGAACTCCCAGTGCCAGCCACCGACCCCTTATTCTCATGCAGATCAGCCAAACAGAGCGTTTTCCCTTTAAATCCCCAAAATAAAATTCAAATGTAATCGATGTTGTTCTTACCACCAACCATGCTAGCATATGCAAGCACAAGGCCTGCAGGCCACCTTTTCCCCTCTTATCTTCCCATTGTAGTTGATAACAAACACAGTGTATAATTGGACTCTGATTTTGTGTAAACTCGTTAAGATGTAGCTCCGGGTAAGCCAGTCAGAGTGCTTTTAACTCTTGGTGCCGTTCGAGTCTCCTTTCCTCCGCGGTGAATACAAAAAAAATATCTGGGTCATAACCAGAAACAGAAACAGTAGACAGCAAGGAAGCAGCTGCCAATCCAAGCTCTGGAGGTTCCTGGGGGCCGGCGTCAAATGGCGCCTGGGGAAGAGGATTCAAGGTTATCTTTGCGCACTGAAGAACAGCGTGGATTGCATGCTCTTAATTGGGTGGAAAGAAGGCAGGCAAGACTGCGCACACCCTATTTTAAGGCATTTGGCTTAGGAGGGGAGGACTGTCGCTCAGGAGTCGAGGGTGCACATTGCACTCAGTGGGGTCCGGGTTCGAGCTCCAGCATTTATTTTTAAAGTTTTATACCATGAGTTAACCCCTGCTAACTGGGCAAGAGGCACTTTTTCAAGTGGTGTCCTCTTATATTTAGCAGGGGGAGAGCAATTGTCCCTCTTCACCCCTGCACAGTGTCTTTTCTCGTGGCTGTTGCTGGTGGTGGTCTCCACTCTTTTAGATTGTGAGCCCTTTTGGGACAGGGAGCCATTGAGCTTTAATGTTATTATTGGCCTGTAAACCGCTTCGTGAACTTCGTGTTGAAAAGCGGTATATAAATACTAGTGATTGACTGATATACCATCAGGTTCTCTGAAAATCCCCAACGCTCCAGCAAGAGCATAAGAGTGCAATCCTTACTTGGAGTTAGACTGGCACAGTTAGGCCAGCAAAGCTTGGCTGGCACCAGGCCCACCTTGGCTGGCATTTGGACCACTCTCGGAGTCAGGGGGGATGGCGCACGGCACGTCTGTGTGCTGGCCTCCTTGACTTGGAGAGTGGTCCAGACATACTTTACACTGTCCCTCGTGCTGGCCAAACTATGCTGGCCTACCTGTGCTGGCCTAACTCCAGGTTAGGACTGCGCTCTTAGACGGTTATCCTTCTGTACAGGAAACCACATAGTCGTTTTTTGCTTTCTAACCTTCCTTTGTGACCTTTTCTTGTTGGGCGAAAAACCCCTGTATATAAACCCAGTTTAGATACTGTCTATCAATACTAACATACAAAGAAAAGCAACAAAGGCAAAGTTCTGAGAGTAGCGTGTGGTTTAGCCTAGGACTGGTGGCATTGCAGAGGCAGAGACTTGGAATTGCAGGAAGCTGCTGTCCTTCCAGATGCTTCTGTGATATGCTTCAGCCCCGTGGCCTGGTTTATGACTTAATTGCCGCAACCTGACAATGCTCAAATCTCTAAAATCCACGGCAAGTTTGGAGAAGCAGACTGAGCTGAAAACAGCCTCCCCAAATACAGGTGTCTTCATTCCTGTCGCATCTCCTGCCAGCAATTGGAAACTTGGCAACAATTTCTCCCTGATTAGTTTTTAGCTCACACCTGAAGGAATTAGAACAAAGTGTTCCAAAATGCCTATTTTTAAATCCCGTTATCTCTAAGCGAAATCTCCTCCTGAGCTTCTGCTCAAATGAGAGTCGCTTTCCAGAGACGGCTTCCGAATGCAGGCTGATGTTTCAAAGCCCTTGTTTGCAAATACTGCAACACTTGCTCATGCAGGGCAAAACTGGGTGGGGAGGGGCTAGAGGATAGGTGGGTTGGGTCTGGGAATGGGTGGGTTTGGTGACAGTGGTGGCTGCCAAATTCTAACCCCCTTCTCAGTTCTCATCCCACAGCAGTGGTCCAAGCAGACCTGCCCTAACTACTTAGTAGCGCAAGCAGTGATGTCATGCAGGGGGAACGCGGGGGAACTCAGTTCCACTAGTTAAAATTAGGGCTGACTCCGCCCACTTCACTCTCCCTCTTCCCCCCTCCCAATTCCTCTGCAAAGAGCTTTTCTTCTTGGTTGGCTGGCACTCAGAGGGTTAAAGGGAGCGACTCCGGATTCCTAGGGGGGCGAAGGCAGTGATGTCATTCAGGGAGAACAGACCAGAACGGGCGTTCCGGATCCTAACAGGCTCCGTGGCTGGTTCCACGTTTCCGACAAGTGCCAATCAAAAGTGAGTTCCTATTCCTAAATCATTTGAATGACACCACTGAGCGCAAGTCCACATTGACCCCCAAGTAGAAGCCAGAGGCTTACCCCCAAGTAAGGGAATGATTGTTATCTTACCCAGAGGAGACCTCCGCAACACACATTTTGGGAGCACTCAAGACAACATGATGCCTGCATCCTGTTGCCACTCCCTTGCATCTGGCCTTCAGAGGTAGGCTTCCTCTAAAACCAGCTTGTAACCTATGATGAATGTTTCTTCCATCGATCTTCCCAATCCCCTTTAAAGGCATCTAAGCCAGGTGCCCTCACAAGATCCTGTGGCAAGGAGTTCCGCAGATTACACTGTAGATATTAAGATAGCAAGGCTGCAATCCTGGGAGCAAGTCCCATTCAGCACAGTGGGACTTATTTTTTAAGTAAAGTGGCATAGGATTGAGCTGCAAGGCAATATAAAGTTCAGCAAGACTTTGCTGACATTCTGGCATAAGGGTTTCTTTCTGGAGGGTCCTTGAAGTTGACTTCAGAAATGGTCCTCTGAAAGTGATTTTGATGCATGCCAATGGGTCTTCAGGGAAGAGCAGAAAATAAAGGATAGGAGTCCGGGAACACATGCTGTGCACACAGCAGAGACTGCCCAGGAGAGAGTTGGCACATATATAGGATCAAAGGCTAAAGTTTCACCTTCCCCCTATGATTGAACAAGAGGACTCACAACGGAGCTTCCTTTTTTTAAAGGACAATGAAAATGTGCATATTTTTCTGGGGGGTGGGGAGTGGGATGGAGTTCTGGTGGTCTCTAGAGCATCTTCTATGGTCTCCAGTGCCAAATCGGTCTCCTGAAGAGAAGATTCCACTTACTCACAGAACACAGCATATGCTGCGGCTTTTCAAAGGCTTTTTTTCCCTGTGTGTTCCCCCCCCCCTCCATTCTGTGAAGTAAAAATAGCCAAAAGCACCTGGTGAATAACGGCCTTATCGCTCCCTTTGTGTCAGCTGCTCCTTTGATGTAAATTCAAACATGATGAAAATTTGAGGCTGAAATCAGAAGCGAAGGAGGTGGCAGCGGCGGTGGTGTGTGTGGCGGAGAGGGGCGAGGCGGTAAAGGACACCAGCAAAACTGGAAGCGATCTTCAGAGATCAGAGCGGCAAACACCACAGGCAATGCGAGGAGGCTGGGTATTAATGAATGCAAAGCTCTGCTATTTCCCAGCAGAGGAAATATCTGGAGAGAGAACGAAAGGGCGGGGGGGAGCAATCGCCAAGCCCTGATGGATTTGGTTTGTGCATTGTGATGAGTTAAAAAGTCCCGTCTTCCTCCCCAGATGTGCAGCCTTCCCAAACATCTGTCCAGTCCAGTCCAGGTGACCACTATATTTATGATTGTTTTCATTTATTTTATTTTTTTGTATTTTTGTACTACCCTTCCTTCAACATCAGAGGCAGGCAGTCCCTCGGTATTACCCAGAGGCAGATCCAGTGGTGTCATTCAAATGATTTAGGAACAGGAACTCACTTTTGATTGGCACTTGTCGGGAACCCGGAACCAGCCACGGAGCCCGTTAGGAACCGGAACGCCCGTTCTGGTCCGTTCCCCCTGAATGACATCACTGGGTGGATCTACAGGGAGGGCAGAGCTCTAAGTGTTGCAAGAAGCCTTATATTACCCTGTCATGTAAATCCCTCCTCTCCCTTGCTGCTGTAGCCAGTAAGCAATGCCAAGATGTTGCTGTTCCCTGTGAGGATTGGCTAAAACGGTGCAGGAGAGGAGTGATTTCCACTGCAAGGTAAGGCTTCTTGCAACACTTAGAGCTCTGCCCTCCCTTAGATCTGCCTCTGTTCAACATGGTTCCTATCTCCTTCGTCATGCCCAGGGAAGGTGAGCTCCACCAGGTTTCCTTGCTGTGCCATTGATGCCCAGCGTTGTCTTTCCCCCCATTTTCTTCAAGGGCCTGCACAGCTTCCTCGGTGAGCCGGCAGCCTCCAACCAGCGCCTTTGTTACATGTGCCGAATGCACTGCTGTTCCCACCCTGTCCTTGCCATTGTGCCAGCTAATAAACAGGGAATGGATCGAGGGAGGGGGTGGGGAAAATCTGCAGCGCAAAAGAACAAGACCCTGCACGACTGTACCCAGATCGGCCAGCCTGAGTCACGAATGCCTTCCGAGCGCTGGCAGTGAATTTGTCCTGGTAACAACAGAGCAGCCGGCATCTGCTAAGCAGTCCTTTGTATTTCCTGAATACTTTTAAGTTTCGGCTGGTGGCCCAGAACATAATGAACACATGTTTCTAGGTGACAACACAGCAACACAACGTTAACCAGTTTCAGAACGGCAGAAAGGGAACATAAAGGTCATCGGTCCTCTTTTGGAGATTGCCAGCCTCAAACCTGAGCATCGCTACCGAGACGAAAATCCCGCTTGCTTCCACAGAACCCGCGTCCAAGTTATCGCCCATAGGGTTGGGCTGCCTGTGCCTTGATCATTTTAGCCCTTAGCAGTGTGCCATGAGATGGAAAATCATGACCATCTCTGGCTTATGTATTTGCCCAGTGAACATTTTGACCAGACGTATGCTCCGGATTGTGAAATGGATATATTTTCCGATATGGGATGCTGTTCGTTTCTGGAATTCATGAGAGCGTGGGCATGGGCCACTGGACTAGATGGACACAGGGCACAATCCTAACCTGGAGTTAGGCCAGCGCAGTTAAGCCAATAAAATTTGGCTGGCACAAGGGACACCTTAAAGTATGTTTGGACCACTCTCAGAGAGGCCAGCACACAGACTTGGACCATCCTCCCTGATTCCGAGAGCGGTCTAAACATGCTTTACTGTGGCCCCAGTGATGTCATGCAGGGGGTACGCGGGGGTACGTGAGTACGGGTTTCTAGGATTACAGCTGGCCCCGCCCATTTCGCCCGCCCACTCATCGACTCCGCCCTCTGCAACATTTGAATTTCCTGCATGTTTGAGTTGCCTGCATGTTCTCAGAGCCAGGCAGGCAGGCAGGCAGCGAGTGGAGCCTTTCCTTTCCTTGCCACTGAAAAATGAGTTGCTCTGGGGTTTTAACATGATGCCAGGCCTCCTTCACATGTTCTGGGGGTGCTGTGGAATACTGCTGCAACTGTTGGGTCAGTTTAAAATCGTCTGAGGCCTCAAAAAGGGCTTTTTTCATGTCACTTCCTGCCACGACCTCACTTCCGGCTTATGACGCCACTTCCGGTGGGCGGGTCCAGACACGTGCCAATCAAAAGTGAGTACCTGTTCTTAAATCATTTGGATGACACCACTGTGTGGCCCTTGTGCCAGTCAAACTTTGCTGGCTTAACTGTGCCGGCCTAACTCCAGGTTAGGATTGTGCCCACCTTTGTGGAGGACAGGTCTATCGGCAACGATTAGCCATGAAAGCTAAATGGAAATACCTACCACCATCACCAACCCCAGCTGCAGAGTCACTTTAACTTTGGATATCAGCAGCTGGGAACCAAAAATAAGGGAAATTCAACCTCATCCTTGCCTAGTTTGTGTAGTTCCTGGAGGCATCCAGATAACCACAAATGAAACCAAACACTGGACGAGATGACACTGACAAAGCTGTTTTATGCTCTCCAGTTTGCAATGGGGGGAAAAAAGGGGAGGAAGACCACAACTTGCAGTGGAATTTTTTTAAAAAAAAGACGACATAAGGGTGTTTATGATGTCTAAAATAGAACATGAGAGATGCAAGCTGTCACAGGAACTCTGGAGTGAGGGATCACCTTTCACCTTTGCTATCAA
The DNA here is from genome assembly GCA_029204185.1 of Lerista edwardsae. Classification (NCBI taxonomy): domain Eukaryota; kingdom Metazoa; phylum Chordata; class Lepidosauria; order Squamata; family Scincidae; genus Lerista; species Lerista edwardsae. The sequence goes on along the minus strand of JAJKFI010000023.1, from coordinate 8,839,843 downwards.
GTACAAACAAATGTAACCTATTTAGATGGTACTTTCTGGTAGTGCTGTGTAATTAAGGCATGATTTGTTAAATATACAACAGTGTCAAATGAAGGCAGCATCTGTGAGTATTATTTTTATTTTCCAAAGAGACAGGATAAGCAGTTAGAAAACATACCTTGAAGTAGCACCCCTCTAACCTTCATTTACTATAACGAGAGATTGCATCCTAATGTTGTGAAAGTGACAATCTGAAGGGGCATTTATACTAGGGTTGAGCTGAAAAGGGGCACATTTAGTGAACCTTTTTTTCAACTATATGCTCGTAGATTTTGTACATGCAATCAGGAACCCTGCTATTTTCAGGATCCCTGATTGTTTGGAGCGATGGGAAGGAGTAGGCTTTTGTGGTACAGCCCATGCTTTCCATGCATAGGGTTCAATCCTTGCCATCTCCACACAGAGCATGGAAAGTCCACAGCTACTATTCAGGAGGACGATGCTCTGCTTTCGGGTTCCCTGGCAGTGTGCAGAGGATCGACGGCAGGAGAGAAGTCTGCCTTTCTCTCCTACTTACGGGGTTCCCAAATGTAGCTGTGGGAAACAGGATGCTAGACTAGCAGCACAAGGAGAGGTGGAAGTAGCAGCGTAATAGGTGAAGCTTCCTTTCCTATGGAAAAGACATATCCCACCAACCAGACCGGTTTCTATCAATAAAATATACACAGGAGCAGAGGCTTGGCTGTGGTTTCAAAAGAAATGCTTACGGTTCACAGTTGATCACTTGCATCTTCTGATTAAAATCAGAGACCCCTGGTCCTTTAGGAGCAGAAAACCATAGAACTGTTTCCTTTCTATGCAAGTCTGATGAGGATGGGCCTGTGGCCTGGTTTCTCCTCCTTTGTGCATGGACAGAAAGAGAAGAACATGAGAAAGACAGGAGCAAAGATAAAGCTGAGGACCAAACCTCCTGCATGAACCATAGGGAGGACAGGTGGATGGTCTCCGGAGGCTGATCAGTATACTGCCCTCTAGAGTCCTGCAGAAGACGTTGCATTCAAACCCCAATATTTCTCAGCCCTACTGAGAGGCTCCAGGAACTCAACCAGGAAGCTTCTATGTGCATAATGCTACATGCGCTGAACTATCACCCCGTCCCGCAATATGTACAGCACTGCAGACCTGTGCGAACGCTATAAGTTATTCCACAAGGAAACGACAAGTTAGTTGTTTTGGCCAAGGCAGCTCAAATTGGCTGCCGGATTTCACTTCCTGCCTGGCTGTAGTTAGAAACTCCATTATTAGCCTCGGTCGTCAAGCGTAATGCAGAATGACAGAACGTTGGTTGTTGGAGCTGTTCAAGCCTTCCCCTCTCTCCTCACCTCCATTAGTCCCAACCACTGATGCTGCGGCATCCTCATTTCATTAGAAAATCGCCAAGGAGAACTTCTCCTAATGAGTGATGCAATTGCTAAGCACCAGGAGCAGCAAAGTTTGATTAGTTCTACAAAGAGAGCTGATGAGTTGTCCTAAGCGTGGGACGGATGTCGCAAGAGGCAAAAAGCACTTTCTCTGCTCTTCTTTGTTTGTCTCATTCAGAAGCAGAAAAAGAAGTCGTCAGATAACTGGGACCTTCACATCCCAGCAGGGCTTGTTCCAGAAGCATCCAGAAGCGGGTCCAGCCCTGCCCCCCTCCTCGGGGGCCGCCCACACAAACACACCCAGTTCTGCCAACCGCCGATTCTGCCCACACTCAGGAAAGTATTGGAGCGTCACAGTGTAGAGGAGGAAAGATGCAGTTTCATGTCAAACTTGCCTCACTGAGCTCTGATGCTGATCTCCTGTGGTGCACAGGGCTTCTGGGGGCGCAATCCTAAACTGAGTTAGGCCAGCACAACTCAGCAAATTTTGGCCAGCACAAGGGACACCGTAAAGTATGTTTGGACCACTCTCAGAGTCAGAGAGGCCAGCACACAGAAGCGTGCCATCCTCCCTGACTCCGAGAGTGGCCCAAACACACTTGATTGTGGCCCTTGTGCTGGCCAAACCTTGCTGGCCTAGCTTATGCCGGCCTAACTCCAGTTTCGGATTGCGCTATGGGTTAAAAGCGAGTCCAGGATCACTGTCACCTCCATTATTTTAGGCAACAAAGTCCAGCAGTTCTACTCCAGCCTTAATCAAAGCACGACGGCTGCATTTACATCAGTATGTGATGATCGGTTCTCTCCCCAGGTCTTTGTAGCTTTCCTGCTTTGGCTATCTAACTCAAAAAGCCCCATACTTCCTGTCCTTCTTTGAACGTCGACGTACTTCCATGCTCCCAACACAGATCTATTTCCTCTCATTCTCTGGCCCCACGTGAGTCTACCCGCACACCCACACACCAACGCCTGGACACGTTGCATTCATTCAACAGACTATTATAGTCATGTAAGATTATAGAGCCTTGGATGGGGGGGGGACAAAAAAACGACAAACTGAGCTTAATTATGCACGAGGAACAAATGATCAAATGCAGCCTGCGAGTCTCGTAATTGAAGTCTTTTATCCCGAAAACCTGCCACCGTGTGAACTGCCAACGTTTCTGCCCACCAAAGGGTTGGGCACTATCTTCTCATTCTGCTCACCTTTTGATTTCAGGGCATCAAAGGCATCCTGTGGTGCAGTGTTCTGTGAATGAGAATAAGGTCCTGAATAAATTGCTCACAAAATCCATGCCTAACTAAGCCCTTGATGGCTCCCAGCGGCCACATCGGTCTTTTACACCTAACCAGGCAATGCTTTGCGGATCTTATGGATCCATCACCCCTTCCTAAATGGGTCAGCAGAGAACACTCTGGTTTTCCCCGGCCCAACTGCAGACTAAACAGTGCAACATCCCAGCCATGTAAATAAACCTAATAATTGCAGTTGAGCTTGCAAGCTGCTCCTTCGCAGCAAAGGCACATTGACCGGCAAGATTTATCGGGATGCTCCCAGCACAACAGCGGACTTGTTAACTCTTTCGGAGCAAATCCAACACAGAACCTGGAGACCAAGGAGCATGGAAAACTTTAGTAGGATATTGGACCTGGGGATGATGGTGGAGGATCAAAGGAGACAGACTCCATTAAGGCAAAGCCAAAGTGAGTATCAATATGTAGCTGTCTTCTACCATCTCAGTAGTTGAGATGACATCTAGACATCTAGAAGAGTCTAGTTGTCTAGACAGACATCTTTCTGTCTAGGTCAGTATTGTCTACAACAGGGGCTTACCAAAGTGTGGATTGTAATGCCTTAGGGTGGTGCAGCACAGCAGGTGACATGGGATGTCCCCAGTGACCTCTCCCATCTGTTCTCCTGGGCACCACCATCTTGGATCTCACAATCTCAAGAGCTTTGGGTTCTGCCCAGTGGCGTCATTCATCCGGTACGCTGGGCGGGACTTACCTTTGAGCGGCAGTCCGCCCGTTGCGTCACGCCGCGTTCCGCCGCTTTCCCGCCCGCCGGGGCAGGCGGGAAAGTGGCG
>JAJKFI010000023.1:8815119-8835956 GCA_029204185.1 Lerista edwardsae | reverse complement strand
GTGCAAGGGTAATAGTCTACTTTAAAATGCCAGATGCAGGGGAGTGGCAGCAGGACACAAGTATCTCGTTGTCTTGCATGTTCCCTGAGGCATCTGGTGGGCCACTGTGAGATACAGGAAGCTGGACTAGATGGGCCTTTGGCCTGATCCAGCAAGGCTTTTTCTTATGTTCTTATGTTCTTATGTTCACAGGAGCCAAGCTGGCAGGTGCCTGGATGAGCCATGATGAAGAGGCTGCAAGAGTGGTCATGACTCAGTAGGAGTATGGCATCCTCCCAGTGGATGGGTGTGTGTGTGTGTGTGTGTGTGTGTGTGTGTTGAACTTTGCAACCTGGATTAGGCCAATCATATTCAACGAACTAATAAGTGAAAGCACAATCAGTTGAGAGCAACAGGAAGCGAGTTTTGGCTTCCCTGACAGTCAACTATATATTAATTGGTAACTTACCATAGTGGGCATGTAACCCCTTGGAAGACCAGGTGCTTACGTCATTCCACAATAAGAGCCGTTCTACACAAAATCCAGAGAGAAATTCTTTGAATTCAGACTGTCCTGGACAGTCCCCCTGGCACATCAAGCTCACCAAGCTGTATTCAGTACATGTCAGTTTTTTCCTTCACCACAATATTTCCCTGTCTTCACTGTAATGGGCAAACAAGACAAAGTACACAGCTGTGCAAATGAGCCCTGCTCAAGAGACAATATTTACATGCTCTCTCTCTCTCTCTCTCTCTCTCTCTCTCTCTCTCTCTCTCCCCTCTCAGTATCTCATTTAGTTTTCATTTTCCTTTACAGTTTGGCCATATTGGTGACCATTTGTAATGTTCACTGCTCAGAACATGCTCTTCTTCCTGCCCTCCCTTCCCTGTGAATTGATCTTGCCCGTCTTCACAATTTAAGTAAAGATTATGGTGTAGTAATTACATTGGAAAGCATCCCAGGAGACAAATTTATTCCACAGGGTGGCAGGCCTTTTTGCCTGAAGCTGCAGGAGTTCCCATGTTTTCCATATGTTGGATGGATGCATTTCAGAGACTAAGAGTATAATCCTAACCTGAAGTTAAACCAGCACAGTTAAACCAGCAAAAGGGACACCATAATGTATGTTTACATAATAATAATAATAATAATAATAATAATAATAATAATAATAATAATAATAATAATAATAAATGTATTTATATACCGCCCTTCTTACAACTCAAGGCGGTTTACATAGGCAGACTTTTTCACAAACCCGAAGGTTTTTACAATTTACAGAATGTTCTGTCTTTCAAGAACCACATTCAAACAGATCTTTCTTTCTGGATTTAGCCTTCTTTCTTTAGCCACCCGTCTGTCGTCTGCTGGCTGATAAACGGCTTCCCTGCTCCCACCAGCGACGCAGCTGACTTCAGCACACTCCTCCTCCCACGAGGCAGCTGGAACTCAGCTTTTAATCAGGCGCAGTTTACAAGGTCTGCCGCTCACACAGACTTCCGGGAGTCTCAAGCTCACGACCTTGAGATCTTCAGTTGTTATCTTCGGGCAAACGGAGGCATTAACCCTCTCGGCTAAATCTTCTGCCCTACTGTAACTCCAAGACCACTCTCGGAGTCAGAGAGGCCAGCACACAGACGTGAGCCATCCTCCCTGACTCCGAGAGTGGTCCAAACACGCTTTACGGTGGCCCTTGTGCTGGCCAAACTTTGCCGCCTTAGCTTATGCCGGCCTAACTCCAGGTTAGGATTGCGCTCTAAGGGTACAATCCTAACTGGAAGGTAGGCTGGCACAGTTAAGCCCGCAAAGTTTGGCCAGCACAAAGGATACCGCAAAGCGCGTTTGGACCACTCTCTGAGTCAGGGAGACCAGCACACAGACGTATACCATCCTCCCTGACTGAGTGAACCCTGTGATGTACAAAGTTATGCAGGGGCTGGATAGAGTGGATAGAGGGATGTTCTTTTCCCTCTCTCACAACACCAGATCCTGGGAGAATTGGAAGAGAGCAGCATTGATGAGATTGGAATCTCAAAGGCAAGACTGTCCAGGTGAGTCTCAGAAGAAGAAGAAACAGACCTCTCTAGCTTGTCCCTCACTTGCCTCCTTTTTTTTTCCAAACTCTTTTTCTTCTTCCTCATCGTCTGAGCTGGATGCCTGTGCTAAATTCTTGCAGGTTCCATGCTTTGTTTGGCTGAACTCGTGCTCCACCCCAGCCTCTGATTTGAGACTCACCTCAACCGAGTCTTGCCAAGGTGAAACTCCAGCCTCATCAATGCTGCTCACAGTGCTGCCAGCCCCTTGCAGAGGAGAGCTGCTGAGCTGAAGGGAAGGCCCTTAGAGGAAAGATGCAGTGATGTGGAGCTTTTGATTACTTTTCCTGTACCAGCGCTGGGACTTCTAGATGTCTTTGGTGCCTTGATCATTAGCATCGAGTTATGATTCCATCAGAATGCAAGGAGCAGTTTAATGTAAACTGTCACTGCTGAGATGTTAATGCTCTAACTAACTTGGCATCACAATGTGATGGTAATTGCATGTTATGCTAATTACATTTTTCTTTCTTTCCCTCTTCGTGCTCGCTAGCAGAAGAGGGACCCCTTGTTCTGTCACTTACCACTGAACATGTGTTCATCAAGAAAACTTGATCAGCATTATTGAAATGAGCAATTAAAAAAAAATCTAGCTTCAGCTTGTGGTCATAACATGTGACAGGTGGAATGCTCTGGAGAAATATCCCTTGCTGGAAGGACGTGCTGTGATATGTGTTTTTTTTTCCCTCTCTGAACCGAACTTCTTTCATGGATTCTTCTGAATCTGATGCAATGGCTGTCCTGTGAGCAGACTTTCATCTCAAAGCTAGAGTACTGTAACATGCTCTCTCTGGGTCTGCCCTTGAAGACTGTGTCAAAGCTTCAGTAAGCACAGAACTGGTGTCACCTACCTCCACACAGGGAGAAGATCAGCAGTAGCTCCCAGTATTTCAGTTTCTCTACTGGATTGATGAAATCTTAAAATTGTTGATGGCCACAAGAACAGGACAAATCCACAATTGATCGAGGTGGCAGAAAACGGTGATAACATAGTAAAAAGGCACAACATAGTAAAAAGGCACAAATGCATGGATACTGGGGGTGCCTTTTTAAGGATAGGGAGACATCAGTGATTTTGCTACAACAAGGTAAAAAAAAAAGGTTTGTTTGATGCCTCTATCTTTTTAATAGGCTTCCCAGTATCCATGGTATCCATGGATAACTGAAACAGTGGCTATCGAATCGTGGATATTGGGACAGTCAGTCTCAGTGGGGGCAAGGCTACATGACACAGGTAGGACTGATGTCACCAACAGCAATTTCCCCCATTCAGTGGTTTGGTTTGGTTTTTTAACCAGTCCATTGGTGTGGTGTTAATTTACCCAACCTGTTATGCCAACTAATTTTGCCAAATATTTGTGGGGAGGTGGAGGGAGAAATGGTCCACTTTGTTCATGAATTTTCATCCTTAGGTGGCTTCTCTGGTGATCCCATTTACGAACCCCAAATCTTCAGCTGCACTATCCAACTCTGCTATTTCAGAATGCTTTCAGGATGAAAGAGAATTGAGTCTCGTGTAACGAAAGAGCATGCAGAATGACCATAGCTGTCTTTATTCCTGAAGCTGAAAGATAATTTGGAAAAACTGCTTCCCCCCCAAAAAAAAAAACCCCTTGAAACATCAAAGTAATACATCTGCGAGTCTCTTCCCTCCTCCAATCTCTCTCTCTTCCAGACCAGGAACCTTGCATGTTTTCTGCCTCTGCACCTGAGTGATGTACACAGGTTCATTCTTATTCTCAGGCCGACGTTACGAGGCTCCTGGGGCCAGCCTTGTGCCATCAATTTTTAAGCAGAAGACCCCACTGAAATCTATGCGAAGCTCTGCCGCAAAGAATCAATGGTACAATACGGCCCCAAGGGCGCTCTAACTTTTTGTAGGCTCTTAAGGGTGAGACGTGCTCAGAGACTCTACGTCCAGGATCGAGTATATCTCTGAGACACATGGAGTCCATGAGCCATTTCCTCCCCCAGGTTTCTCCATGGCTGACCGCTGAGGTGGATGAGGTTGAGCAAACACTGCAGTCTGGGGGCCACGGGATTTTATTTTTGTAGCTGAAATGGGTAGTGGGGAAGTCCAGCTTGCCCAATGCAGAGTTTCCAGCTGGGAGAAGCGGACAGCCCATCTCTTTGAAGTCCTGGCCGTGCAATCTCTGCTAGTGGCATAGCTTGAGGGTGCAATCCAGCGGTGGGATCTGGGAATAAGGAAGCGGAACGCTGGGCGGGACTTACGCGTGATTGGCAGCCCATCCATTCCGTTCTGTGGCTGCCCTGGCCTCGGGGGGGGGCTGCCCCCAGTTGGCGCGCCCCACCGCTGCTCGCCCAGGCACCCGGCGTGCCCCCCACCTGTCCCCCCTGGCAAGCAGCCCCCCCTGAGGCCAGGGCAGCCGCGGAATGGAACAGCCAATCACGCGTAAGTCCCACCCAGCGTTCCACTTCCTTATTCCCAGATCCCACCACTGGTGCAATCCTAAATGGTGCTGGAACGACCAGGCTGGCAGCCCTCTTTGGAGTGCTCAGGAGCCTCCCCAGGGCAAGGGCACGTTTGAGCCCATGCCCCAGTGAAGCTTCTGGGCTCCCATATGGGTTCCTCAGATCCAAGCCGAGGATGCTGCACGGCTTGAATTGGAGCCACATGACCTGGGATGGAGGCTCGGAGGCACCCTAATGGCCACATCCCAACTCCACCTCCTTCCCAGGCTGCCTATTAGAGGCCGCCCAGTTCCTCCCTCCCTCCCCTTGCCCAGAACCAGTCCTTGTGCCAGCTGCAAGGATGAGGGGGAGCAGCTGCTTGCAAAACTTAGAGCTCAATCCTAACCCGGAGTTAGTCCGGCACAGTTAGGCCAGCAACGTTTGGCCGGCACAAGGGCCACCGCAAAGCATGTTTGGACCACTCTCGGCGTCAGGGAGGACGGCGCACATCTGCTTGCTGACCTCTTTGACTTAGGAAGTGTTCCAAACATACTTTATGGTGTCCCTTGTGCCGGGCAAACTTGGCTGGCCTAACTGTGCTGGCCTAACTCCAGGTTAGGATAGCGCTCTTAATGACGTGATACCTGAGAGTGGTGATGCTCCTCTGCTGGGTCAATACTTCCATTGAGCTGTCTACCAACTCCCCAACATCTCTCTCTTGATCCACAGGAGACAGCTCAGAACCCATTAGCACTAACGTTGAGCAGGTGGGCCAATATTCTCTCCATGCTACCCGAGCTCCTAGGTAAATTTTTCCGGCCGATATGTATTGCTTGGAAACATGTCCTTGAACCCTACACATCACCCATCACTGCACAAATACCAAACCTGGTACTTAAAAAAATTTTTTAGAATACTCTGCATCTGCTACCTGAGTAGCTCCAACAGCACCTCTGTAATTATTATTGCAAGCAGAGACAGGGAGACGATGACTTGACTGAGGTCTCCTATTGTGTTCATAGCCAAGTCTACTTAAGAAGAGTGTCACCGCTCTAATGGGGGTGTAAATCTAGGTAGGATTCGATGCTCTCCCAGAAGCACAGTTAAGAGTGAGAAACGATTAACAGTAATGATGTGCCCCAAAAGGGCTTTTATTTGAAGAGGTCTTCTTGAGTTGTTCTTTCTGCTCACGATGGCTTATGTGTGGGACATGTTAGAAGACTATAAAGTTATGCATTGTGTGAGTATAGAGAGGACTTTTTCTCCTTCGACACAAATCAACTGATGGGTAGGAGTGTAGCCATGGTGTGAAATAGAATGTTGAACTAGATGGGCCTGTGGTCATATTCTGCAGGGCTTTTCTTAGGTTCTTGGATTCCTTACAAAATTGTGTATGTGTATCATTAACAAGGTATTACTCTTTGGAGAGCGACATTTAGCTTGCATTTCTGTGTCATTTTGAAAACAAATCAACATTGGTGAAAATTGCAAAATCTATTGTAATTTCTATTAGGGGGAAAAAACGTTCCAATCGATCTAAATACAATCTTCTTGGGATAAGTATGGGTTTAAATTCTGTCTCCCTACTTCAGACTGCGGCCATTGTCTACTGGCTAGCGGCCAAAGTTGGCGTCATGGTGGACTAATGTTTTCAGGTCATTAAACAACATTGCCTGTGTTGTCATTTAGATTTGTTTTTTAATTATAAGCAGCAGTAAAATTCAATTTTTTTTCAAGAACTCTACAGTCAGCATCTGACTTTCAAATAAATGGATTTGGGAACCTCTGGAGGTGGGTCTTAGGCCCAACTCCAGTTTAGGATTGTGCTCTAAATATTTTTTTGACTGTATTAAAAATTGTGCACTTATTTCTCAAGCGGGCTTCTTCCCTCTTTAAATATGGGGTGAACACCAAGTGTGAAAAGAATGTGCGAGATGAACATTAATTGCTGTTAGCAGAAGTGAGAAGGGGAACTAGAAACATCCACCAAGACCTCTTTTTTAAAAACGATATTCAAACGCATCTTTTGCATGCATTTAATTATGGAAACGTAGACACTGGCAAATGCTTTAATTGGGATTAAAAAAAACAATCTGAAAGTTTATATTTACAAAATGTCCATTAAAAAGTTCTGCAAATTGGATTCTGCGACTCCAAAAATAGCACCCTTAACGTATATGATGAATTAGGAAGACTGGAAGAAGCCATCTTGGAAGCTGCAGGCCTTACTAATGTTATATATTTCCTTTGTGGGCATCTGTGAACAGTTTGAATTTTCAAGTGAGGATTTTTAAAAATTTTGTTTTTAGTTCCGTGCTTTTACATAATATTTTGACCTCATCTTGCCTTCTGTCAGGGATGTTTCCTGGTTGTGCATTTGCTTCAGTTCAAGAATGGCAGTTTGCATTCCAGGAGTGTCATTCGGTTACGTCACACTGACAGCACTTCCTGCTTGATGGTGTCCCTTCCGGCTATGACATCACTTCCAGGTTAATGACATCACTTCCGGTGGGTCCCCACAGGAGTGCCATTCTAAAAAGTGGGTCCTGGTCTAAAAAGCTTGAGAACTGCAAGGGGTCTGCAAGGTCTCTCCCAGCTCTACCTGGGCACGCAGGAGTTGGAACCTTGACCATTCCGCAGATTTTATAAACCTGAACAACAGCCCCACCGCTTGGATAGGACAGAAAGTTGCTGTCCGAGTGTCAAAGTGAATCAACGGGTTTTACATTTTGTCCAGCAAAGAAGCAAGATGGAACATCACCCTAACCTTCCTGGGTAATGAGTGCCAGATTATCAGCCTGGCTACATTGGTCCCAGTGGTGTCATCCTCAAACAACATTCTGGAACGCTAGGCGGGACTTACCGCCTGATTGGCTGCCCGTCCATGACGTGTCGCTGCCTGCCCGCCCGCCATGCGGGCACCCCTGGCTTCGGAGGGGTGCCCGCTTGCCTGGGGGGGTGCGCCGGGTGCCTGGGCAAGCAGCGGAGGGGTGCGCCAACTGGAGGAAGCCCACGCGGCGGGTGAGCAGGCAGCGACACGTCATGGACAGCCTGTCAATCAAGCGGTAAGTCCCGCCTAGCGTTCCGGAACTTCATTTGCGGATGACACCGCTGATTGGTCTCCTTCCTCTTGGGTTTGTGCTGTCGTCGTCGTTGAGGTTGACAGTTTCCTGGCTCACGAGAAATGAGCCATTTTGAAAGCCACATGCCCAGAAATCGGAGTGACCTTTCCTGTCATCGAGCACCGTGAAGGGCCACAGACAGACCTCAAATCTGACACACAATCCTCCTGTAGCCGAACGCTAAGACTCTCCCAGTGCCTTTGGGGAGGAAAGGGGCTTCTGCTTCTTGGACAGACAGCCGCTTTGTTAAGATTGGATTTGCCTTTGCTGCATATCGCGAGTTTCAATAGTCAATCTGAAAGCCCCCTAGTCTATTGATTTTCCGGGAGGATGCTGTTGTTCGGTAGGCCAGTGCACAACCTTCAGGAAAATCAGAGCAGAAGGGATCAGAGAGATGTGGGGAGATAATATAGATAGTTCAGCAAAGGGTAATGGAAATGGATGTTGAAGCATAACCTACTGAAGAGCATTCCTTCCAGATTATGCTCCCAGAATTGTCTGGCATGTGGAAGGCATTTAAAGTAACCCAAGACAAAAGCAACATTCTGGTCATTTCCCTCAAGGAGCATGGAAGTTGCTCGCTTGAAGAGCATTCTTTGGCAACCGATGGGAGCTGTAAAGCTTTGTTTTGCATGAGTGTGGAAAGCGCATTGAGACTGCAACATGTGAATGGGCCCATCGTATATAGCACGACACGTCGAGCATTCCTATGTTCTCATATTTCCTCACAGCCAGTGCTGTAGTTTCTTTGGCAGAGTGCAGTTAGTAAAATCAAAAGATGGACTTCTGGGTTTTTGCCAATTTGATGGTTTTGTGTTATTCTTACCCCATCACATGGTGGTGACAACATTAGGCAACGCAATATGGTCCGTGGCTGAAAGGTGGACCAGATCTGGCTGTCTGACTGCTGCTCGTGGGGCAAAGAGGAACGCAAGATGGTGTGGATATGTTTAAAGGCTGCGTTTATAAATCAGTAATGAGCTGTGTTTCACAAAGTCTAGACTTTACTATGGCAAAGATGCAATTATGGTGATTAATACTTTACGAGGCTTAATACAAAGCCAACAGCCAGAGCAAAGGAAGAGCCTTCACTCTTCGACGAGTAACCAATTAGTACATGAGTTAAAAGAGAGATGCGGAAATTTGTCCGATCATCATAAAACCTCCGGGGTGATCGGGGCGCCATTCCGAGACAGACGCGTTCTGCAGTTCCTTCAGGGGCAGATGGGGTACAGAAGTCAAACTGCTAGCCCCTCCTGTTCAAACTCTACAAATAAAGCATAAGGGCAGAAAGGGAGGTGAGACACCTTGAACAAGAGGCGTTATTCTAAGTCTTCGAAAATAATGGCTCTGCCATCCTCCCTGACTCTGAGAGTGGTCCAAATATACGTTACAGTGACCCTTGTGCCGGCCAAACTTTGCTGGCCTAACTGTGCCGGCCTAACTCCAGGTTAGGATTGTGATCTAAGAGCAGTGAGGCCAGCAAAGTTTGGCCAGCACAAGAGACACCGTAAAGTATGTCTGGACCACTCTTGGCGTCAGAGAGGCCAGCACACAGACGTGCGTCATCCTCCCTGACTCTGAGAGTGGTCCAAACGTGCTTTACAGTGGGCCTTGTGATGGCCAAACTTTGCTGGCCTAACTTGTGCCGGCCTAACTTCGGGTTAGGATTGCGATCGAGATGCAATAGCCAGCTACTTGAACTGAGCTACAAAAGCCATAACATTTTGAAGTCCAAACGCATCAGGTGGGTAAGGTTTGGCCAAGGGGGCAGGGCTATATAAGGGATGTATAACATGCTTCTGGGAAGGGAAGTGTTTTTTTAAACTTACCTGGCAGTTGATATGGCTCTCGGGGGGGGCGGCATCTGGGGAGCCTAAGACCCCCTCTGCAGCCCTCCCAGAAGCTACAAATTTATTTATTTATTTGAAGAATGTATACCCGCCTTTCCCATACAGAAGCAAATGCCCAAGGCAGCTTACATGAGCAGGCTAGTCTAAACCACCATTTTTTTTTCCAATGGGGTTTTTACAAATATACAGTATTCTTGTGATCCACCAAATCCTCAGGCCCAGATGTTGCCTTCACAGTGTGGTTCTCTCCTTTGGCTGCATGCCATCGAGCCTCAGCAGGCAATCGCAGGACAAGCCTGGACAGGTCCTCAAGGTCGTATTCCCTTCTTTGCCGGCTGGCCTCCTCACGCACTCCACCGCAACTCTCCCTTGCGGTGAGCTAATCAGCTCCACAGCGACTCTGTGCTGCCACCGCAGGTACTGCAGCTTGTCACAGCCTGGCATTCGTCTCCCCTCCAAAAGCAAACTGCAGATTTTCCTGCTTAGCTTCAGGCACTACCAGCAGCTCAACCATCAGTCCACACCTCCTGCCTGTTAACTGCCACACCAAACTGCTGTTAAAAGAAAAAGACCACTTCCCAGCAGCAGCAAAATCACGGTGCCCTTCTAGCTGCCAATTTATTGGCCACTCCCCTTAAGCAGAAATGACCATATTCCAGTTCCCATGGTGGGTTGTAACACACCAGTTTGGAAACTGCTGGCCTAGACATTCATAGAGCAGGACTTAACCCGTAACCAACGAGAAGGTGCACACTTGCTTTACAGGATGCTGGATTATTCATGGGCAGTTCACGTTATTTATAATTTATATTATCTTGTTTGAAAAGGCCAATCAATTATACATTGAAATATAGCCAGTTTAAATGGACCCTCTACAGTTCAGGGCATCTCCCTGCCGCCTTTATTATTCCATAAATGGACTTTTCTCCCTTAATAGAATCCAGTCCTGCCTTTCCCAAGGTTTGCTTTATGGGCGACAAAGAGGCGAACGTGGTGTTTACTGCATGCTTTCCTCTTGGGTTAGCTCATGTGTTTCATTTGGCTGTGCAAATCTGGAAGCTTTTACTGCCACGCCGCTAATGTTTGTTGACAGATGAGTAGGCCCTTTTGCATTACAAGGGTGAGGAGAAGGGAGTCGTGGACACCAAGAGTCAATCTCTCTCTGCCCCACACACGATTTCCACCCCCCTCCGATCTTGTACAATATTCAAGTGAATACTGGAAGGGTCACATGAAAGGAAATGTGGCTTTCTCATGACCTAACTGAGAGCAACCTTTTCCCCTCTCTCCACCTTCTCTCCTGAAATGTCCTCCCAAAACAAACACCCAAAAACATAAGACACGTCATCAGACAATTCCACCCCCTCTGTCTGCCGTCTGTTTGGCTTGAACCAAATATTTGCAATCGTTTGTGCAAAATCTGTATCAGAACAGTCCGTTTCTTTGTGAGTGAATGGGCACATCTGCACGTCTACCTAGTGGCATTCCAACTGGGGGGGGAGCACTAGGTTTCACAGGAGCCTGAGATACTGTGCAACACAGACCCTCACCCTCGGCTTCAATGCCATTCACAGCTCAGGGAGCAAAGCCTTGGGTCGAGCCATAGGTAGCGGGGTACCAGACACAGCCGTTGGGCTGTATCCTAACCCCTGTCCCCGGGCACTCAATTTGGGCCACTCCTGGCTGGGTGGACTTGCACCTGCTATTTTTGTGGGCTCAGATCCGAGCAGCTCCCCAGGGCTGGCTGGTGCTTAAGGCCAGCACATAAACGTGGGCCATCCTCCCTGACTCCAGACGTCGTCCAAACGTACGTTACAGTGTCCCTTGTGCCGGCCAAACTTTGCTGGCCTAACTGTGCCGGCCTCACTCCAGGTCAGGATTGCGCCCTCAGAGGCTTTGCTCTTCGAGCTCCTGTGGCAAAGAGTTCCACAGATTAACTACCCGCTGGGTAAAAAGGAAGTACTTTTTTACCCAGCGGGTAGTTAATCTGTGGAACTCTTTGCCACAGGAGGTGGTGATGGCATCTGGTCTGGATGCCTTTAAGAGGGGATTGGATGGATTTCTGGAGGAAAGGTCCTTCGTGGGCTATAGGCAATGATAGATTGTGCAACCTCCTTACAAAGGTGGTGGGCTACTTCAGAGTACCGGGTGCAAGGGAGTGGCAACAGGATGCAAGCATCTTGTTGTCTCATGCCTCCCTGGGGCACCTGGTGGGCCGCTGTGAGATACAGGAAGCTGGACTAGATGGGCCTTTGGCCTGATCCAGCAGGGCTCTTCTTAGGTTCTTAGGTTCTTATGAGCTGCAGACTGCTCTGGAGTTGAGGGGAAGGGGTTGCGTTGCACAGGATCTCAACAGCCTGCAAGACTTAGCATTTTGCCCTCCCTGTAGGAATGCCACTGGGCTGCTGTACCATTGGAACATTGCAGCTGTTGGTCTGTTTTCTCAGGGAAGTACTGCTTGCAATCAATGAAACAGCAATTTTTATACATATATATAGAACAAGAGAGAGCGAGAGAGGCTGGTCACTTGTCATGAGATCACCTGGATGGCAGATTATAAGTGAGGCATCTCCGCTTGTGTTTTGGATGATGGTGCTCGAGTGAGCCAAGGGTTTCTCTCACCATTTACTGTCAACAAGATGTACGGCACGTAACAATTACTGCACCCTGAACATCAAGCAAAGCCAAGCTCTGTCCATTACCTGATGCGCAATGTGCATTTTTATTTTTTTTTCCCCTAGGAACTGGCTACCGCTGCAAGAGAAATATAGCTTCCTCGCTGATTGATTCATAGCTCTGCTTAGGTGCTCATCTTTGTGCTATTTCCCAAAGTTTTCATCTCAGGGGGGAAAAAAAGCATCAATATGTGAAACCAAAAGTCCAAGATTTGTGTCTGCCAAGACTTCTGGCCTCTGTTTTTATTGGAGTTTTGCAGCAGCCAGACTCACAATAGTTATGTGTATGACAACAATTCTATTAGGAACCTCATTTGTTATTCAGAGGCTTGAAAACCAGTCCCCAAATTGGCATCTGCAGCAGAAGACGCAGCTACAATTTATTTGGACAGCCTTCTACATAAAAAAAGATCTTTTCGCATTGAATCGCTGCAGGTGAAAAATGAGTGACATTTACCATGCAGTCTTCCAGGAAGGGGAGAGATGTATGGGAAAATATTTATCTGTTGATGAAGAACCTTTATTGGGGCGGAGAAAGTCTGTGTGGCAAGGTTTCCAAAAGGAACTTGCAAAAGTTCTGAACGACTGGTCTTGTGGCTGGAACAGATGCTGATGTTTTATGGATGCGATAATACTTGGCGTGTATACGGTGTTCGAAATGGGTCCCAAAGACATTTGAATCCTGTAAAGCTGTTCTTCTACTCCCTCACACAGCCAGTGTGGGACGAGAAAACTGCTCCGTGCTGCCTGGACATAGCCCCAATACAGTGGTGTCATCTAAATGATTTAAGAACAGGTACTCACTTTTGATTGGCACGTGTCGGGACCCGCCCACCGGAAGTGACGTCATAAGCCAGAAGTGATGTTGTGGCAGGAAGTGACATGAAAAAAGCCCTTTTTGAGGCCTCAGATGATTTTAAACTGACCCAACAGTTGCAACAGTATTCCACAGCACCCCCAGAACATGTTAAGGAGGCCTGGCATCATGTTAAAACCCCAGAGCAACTCATTTTTCAGTGGCAAGGAAAGGAAAGGCTCCGCTCGCTGCCTGCCTGCCTGCCTGGCTGGCTGGCTGGCTCTGAGAACATGCAGGCAACTCAAACATGCAGGAAATTCAAACGTTGCAGAGGGCGGAGTCGACGAGTGGGCAGGCGAATGGGCGAGGCAATCTGTAATCCTAGAAACTGGTACTCGCGTACCCCCGCGTACCCCCTGCATGACATCACTGCCCCAATACCATTGCATTGCCATCCCATCCCCCCAGGACACATGTATGATGTCTGTACAGGCCAGAGTTAAACGTGTGCAGAGTGACTTGGAATCTGGCTGTGGTGTGGCTGCTAGCTGGGCCGTCAGGGATGCGTCTAGCTATGTTCTGTCAGTGCTTTTCACAAAAACGGCATCAGAGGCCTGCCGGATCAGTCACTGGTCAAAGACCCACATCCATCCGAAGACCCACACAGCAGGATCAGCACTACGATCTCCCAGTGGTGGCTTATGTTGGCTGAGATAATCAAAGCACCACTACCCCAGCTATCTGACTTTGAGAGTGGTCCAAAACATAATTTACAGTATCCCTTGTTAGGTGACCTAACAAGGCTGGCCTAACTTTGCTGGCCTAACTGTGCCGGCCTAACTCCTGGTAAGGATTGTGTGCTCAGACGTGTGTGTACCGACAGCTGTTCATACATACAAACGTCTGGATAACCCTCAGGATGTCCCAGTACTCATATGTGAAATGTCAGAGAGTCCCAGATTTGCATTCTCTGTCCAACCATCTACCCATTTCAGCATGAATTTAGGGCGCAGACCTAACCTGGAGTGAGGCCGGCACAGTTAGGCCAGCAAAGTTTGGCCGGCACAAGGGACACCTTAAAGTATGTTTGGACAATTCTCGGAGTCAGAGGGACCAGCACACAGACGTGCGCCATCCTCCCTGACTCCGAGAGTGGTCCAAACGTGCTTTAAGGTGGCCCTTGTGCCGGCCAAGCTTTGCTGGCCTAACCGTGCCACACCCATTAGGGCTACAATCCTACATTGTTAGGGTGACAGGTTTTTTATGGGGATTGCCTGGCTCCCTGGGAAGCCCAGCTCTCAGTTTGGGAGCGACTGTCACAGGGGGAAAAACCAGGGGTTGTGCAATTCTAGTCTTAAATCCATTTCCCAGTGTGGGTGTTTGCTGTTGTTGTTTAAAGCTGAGCTGAGAAGGCTATCAAGAATTAAAGCAGCATTTTTTTTCAGTGGATTGTTTCAATCCAGCGCATAAGAAACACAGATTGGGCTCCCACTGTTCCAGCGCCAGAAGCTGAAAACACATGTCGGGGATCCAGCATTGGGGGCAGGGAGCTGAGCTGTGGTGGCAGTGGGGAGAACCAAGGCGCTTCGAAGATGCCTCTCCAACTCCTTGGCTACCATTGCATTTTGTGCGCCAGCCAGCTTGTAGGGCTGGAGAATGTAGCTAAACATTCATCACGAGCCAGCTGGCATGCGGCTGGTAAGATGTTCCTTATTAGATAACTATTAGAAATCGCTCACTGGGTCCAACGTGTTGCCCTTTGAGTAATCAAAGCACCCGCATTAACGTGAAGCAGTCATGATGCCAGCTTTGAGGAAGATGTAAAGCTGGTCTGAAGGCGGGGAGCAGGCGGCAGAGAGGAAACAAATAGTACTACCAACACTTTCAAGGCAAATGGCATATGCACAATGTTTCCTCTCTTCCAACAACAACAACAAAAAGCTTTAAAAGCTTTTCTATTAAAAGGACTTCCCCCTCCCCGCGATGCATTCAGGGTATCAATGCCTAGGTGCTCCTCCATGCAAGGCTGAGCAAATCAGGTGCCTGTTTTGATGCAAATGGGGAACCTATGCGCATGGGGAACTATGTGCATTGAGTGGGGACTACCAGAGGGGCCAGTGGATTCTGCTACAGATGGATGGATCTCTCTGCTTCTCTTCCACCAGAACTTTCCAGTTTCATTTGATTTCCGTTCCTTTTTTTTCTTTCTTTTTACGCTGGAAACTCCCCATATTTGTTTTCCATCTCTAAACCAGCAGCCACCAACTCTGATTGCATGCAATTTTGTTTCAGACCATCCCTCTCTCTAGAAGGACGGGCAGGTGGTCAATCCCAAATTCCATTTACCAGCACTCCAGTTCAGCACTGGAATAAATATCATGCTTGTTTCATAAGCAGAGCTGTCATCCACTTTCCATTTTCGTAATTAAGCTTGCTTAAAAATATCCAGATGACTAAACATTTGCTTCAAACTACCCCCCCAAAAAAATCACCCTTCCCCAGCAAGAACTGTAAACCCCTCCCCCCCCCCAAAAAAAACACCCTACCCAAGCAAGAGGATTTCTTAAGTTCCTTTTGATTACAGCTGGGATCACATTAAACATGAAGGGCGGCAGGGGAGGGGCAGACAGACTGAGAGTCAATGCAAAATACAGATATAGGAGATAAAACAATACTTTGTTAGCTTCACATAATTATAATTTTGGTTGCCTGTAGAAACAGCTCTCAACATATTAACCAATCATCCTCATTTTAATTGAATTTTGGATTGCACACATCTTCTAATCTCTATCGGATAATTAACTGATTGCTTGTGCGGCGGTACCCAAAGAAGAAGTCTAGCTTTTAAATTAAAATGCTGCCGGGATATCATGGGAGCTTCTGATGACCAAAAGAGACATGCAAGAATTGCAAGAGGCTCCATATTAAAAGAACACACATCGCTCCCCCCAAAAAATAAATATATATAATAATTTTAGTTTGGTTTATTCAATTTTGTTGGAGCCAGGGTTCTTTCATCTCGAGCTCCTAATGGGCGCTTTGCATGTTGTTGTTGTTTCATCTGTAAACGATATACGGGATTTCTCAAGGCTTACAAGAAAACAAATGAATAATTAAATTAAGAAATAAACTGTAGATGCACAGAGAGAAACAAAACCACCAAAGGGAATAACCAGAATGGTTCCCAAACTGTGAGCCGGGACTCTCTGGGGAGCTATGGAAAGCAGTCAGGTAAGCCACGGAATCTTCATGAAAACCCTGCTCCCCTATTTAATGTCTAGGATTGTGCCCCTAATGGAGAGTTGCGGCCAATGGTCCAATAGACCAAGGGGCCACCGTTCAAAAAAAGTTTGGGAACCACTGTATTAGGGATCAGAATGATGGCAGCTGTGTTGGGCTTATGTACTGGTGTTACAGATCTGTGTGCTGCCCCAGGGCAAGACTTCTGATGCGTTCCGTGCGCTACGGCGTATAGTCATGCCAGCCACATGATCACGGAGGCTTGTCCTCGGACAAACGGCAGCTCTACAGGCTCAGAAACGGAGATGAGCACTGCCCCCTTTAGTCGGTCACGACTGGACCTTTCGGTCATGGGGAAGTCTTTACCTTTTCACCCCAGCATTAACAGAAATTCATCTGTCCGGCACCAGAGATAGGACTTTTTCAGTGGCAACACTGGACAGTTGCTGAGACTCAGGGATCTCGGAATTGCTCGCTGATCTGTGAGACCCCCTCTGTGCCAATAACTTTTCTAGGTGGTGGCAGAGTGACTCTCTGTGGCCAAATCTGATATGAAGAGTGCATGGAAGGCAGTTTGCCAAGAACCTCCAGAAGATGTAGGCAACCCTGAATGATGGTACTTTTTTTTACAGCTTTGCCTCCCCAGAGAGGAACCCACCATTCCTGGTCATTTTTGTGCCTTGAGAAGATTTGGTGGTTTTGTTCGGTTTCATTCCTCCTGCTGTGACTGTCCTTGATTTACGTGGTAAATGCATTTGACTCTGGAAGCCACTTCGTTGATTTCCGCTAAAAGCAGGCTATAAAGAATTAAAATAAATGAAAGTATCAGACAAGAGGTACTCTCTCTCTCTCTAATCTGATTATTGGCTTAAACACCCCACACCATGTTAGGCCAACCCAGGATCAGGCTGTGAGCTTGACGAACAGGACGAGCCTATGCTGGTCTACTCAGAAGTAAGGCCCATTTAGTCCAAATGTAAGTACACACTCCAGGTAAGTGTGTCCATAAAATGGCAGCCTAAGCCAAGTTCAAATCCCATTTCCATTAAGCATTGTCAAGTTGAGAAAAAAACGAGTCTTTCTGGATTATATGTACGTATCTCAAACAATCACCTCTAGAAATGAGTATTGGAGTCAAAAGCCCACAAATTATTTCAGAATGCAAAGGGAAATTCCTTTCACCGCTCCGTGCCTGTATTTACATGTTTAGTAGATTTTGCACCTACAGCAATTTAATTTCCCTCCTGCTCTCTGTCTTCGGTGCTTTGAATTATCATTTGGCATACACTGTATTATTTACCGTGCTTTACGCTTCCAAACATCTCAGCGTGATTTCCCACAGTTTCGCTCACAGAGAGCTCACTTGCTTACAACAGAAGGGACGGAATAATTCCTGCCTGGTTATTTTCCTCCCGCCCCTTGCGTCTTTGAAGGTGCGGACAGAGTTTGGAAAATGCAGAGTCCACACATAGTGCCTTCATTCCAGCGTTCGATGCACCCTCTGTTGGGTCTCCCAAGAGGCAAATTGTGTACCCAGCGCCATAATGGCTCTCCTAATGGCTGCAGTATCAGCACCTTGTTGACGACACAGGAGGAGAAGAGGAAACACATGTCTCAATTACACGGAGGGCCAAGCCTCCCTCCAGCCGCCCATTGCAAGCAAAGATGCTGACAAGCCTGTGTGGCCTGCAGGCAGATTAGCAGCTGTCTGAGCCGTACTTACTTGGCATCCAGATGTTTGCCACTGTGCAAAGCCTCCCTAGAAGCATCCTTGTTAGATTTCCCTCCCAGCGTTTGCAAGAAAGAAGGGAGAGGGGCTGCCAGCCCTTTTCCCCTAGCGGGCTCGGCGATTGCCATTGTGCTCGACAATTTGGCTGAGGAGATGCTCAGTTCAGCAGCGATGCCGCTCGCCGTGGCTTCAAGAAGAGAAAACATTCATTTGCAATCAGCTTGGAAGCGATCCGATTTTTGTTTGTCCCCCCCCCCTGTGTCTCTTGGCTCCAACCTGTTGTTGACTGAAGTGCATCGAGATTGCTTGCCACCACCACCAACTACGAAAAGAACACGGCTGCGTCAGATCTTTCACAAATGCACGTTTCACTTTGTTCCTCACCAGGCCGTGGACGCCCCAAGGTAAACACAGCAGCTGTTCCTGAGAGTGCGGCAACACAAATCAACAGGAAGGAAAGAGGGCTTGATGCGCTGGGAACGGCTGGGGAGAATTACGGCGGCAGACTGCCATTACCACAAGTGGCATTCATCTACGGCGATGCAATCATCATCATCACCTCGGCAATTGTCAAGACGCCGGGACGATTTTCCTGGAGAATCCGTGGTTGATACCTGCAGCCCCATGTGAACAGGACGAAAGTTGCGGAGTGGGAGAGAAGTCATCTTTTTCATCAGTTTTGGGGTCGTGAGGATGCGAAAGGAATCCAAAGAGCCAAATGTCAGCCAGAATTCTGAGAGAAAAGGTGGGGGGGGGAGTTCCAAAGGATGCCATGCAGTGATGTCATTCAGGGGGGACGGACCAGAACGGTGTTCCGGATCCTAACGGGCTCCATGGCTGGTTCTGGGTTCCCAACAAGTGCCAATCAAAAGTGAGTTCCTGTTCCTAAATCATTTGAATGACACCACTGATGACATGATTATGCCATTGTACAAATCGATGGTAAGGCCACATCTGGAGTTCTGCATACAGTTCTGGTTCCCACATCTCAAAAAGGACATAGTGGAGCTGGAAAAGGTGCAGAGAAAAGCAACCAAAATGGTGACTGGGCTGGGGCACCTCCCTTACGAGGACAGGGTATAGTGTTTGGGGCTCTTCAGTCTAGAAAAGAGGTGTCTGAAGGGGGACATGATTGAGATGTACAAAATCAAGCATGGGATGGATAGAGTGGCTAGAGGGATGTTCTTTTCCCTCTCTCACAACACCAGAACCAGGGGACATCCATTTGAGTGTCGGGAGAGTCAGAGTCCAGCATCCCATCTTCCCATTCTTCCAATATGGCTGCTCTTGGTGCTTTGCGACCCACCTGAAACGGGCTTGCGACCCACTGGTGGGTCCCAAACCACAGTTTGGGAACCACTGATATACAATATGATGGTATTATTCATACTTAACAAAGTTTTCACAATTATGATCTCTAGTCTCAAGCTCAGCTTGTTGCCTCCCTAAAGCTTGTTGCCTGGTGCAATTTCCCCCTTAGCTATGCCAATGCATTAAATAAGTATTTTCTAATATTTAGCACCTGCTTGATCACATCCCCCACATAATCTCTCTCTCTCTCTCTCTCTCTCTCTCTCTCTCTCTCTCTCTCACACACACACACACACACACACACACACACAGAGGGAGAGAGAGAGAGGGAGAGAGAGAGAGAGAGAGAGAGAGAGAGATTGGAATATCTCTTAAGATTGCCAGGCCCTCGTAGGTTCCTTTGTGATCATAGCCAAAGGAGACTGTAAATATCCATAGCAGCTCTATGATTATTACAGCAGGCCATCGTTCTTTTTTAACACAGAAAGGCAAAGCAGTGGAAAATGTGGCTCAGAGTTTCAAATGAGAAATTGTGAGGTGTTGTACATTAACACTTTTTCCCATGATGTTCCCCGAACGGAGACGCATCAAGCAGCCCAGACCCTCCGTCACATCACAAAACAAACAACATTGCACATCTACAAAACTAATTCCATAGCAGAGTAAACAATTCATGAAGCTTTCAAGCTGTGCTACTCCAGAGACGAGAATGTGGGACATTTCCTGTGTCTCCTGAACGGCGCAGAGTTATGGAAGGACACTAAATTCACGGTGCCGGTATTCTGCCAAGTGAGACGCAAGGATATTGTGACACACTGTGCAGAAGCCGCTAAGTGGATAGTGAATTTGCAAATCAAATTGTGGATGCATATTAAGAGGCTGGATTTTTCACACACAGAGGCAGTAAATAAGGAATGGTTGCACAGCAGCGTAACAGACTTGTTTATTTGAATGGTCTGTCCCACAGGTCTCCTGGAATTCTCAACAATACGGCAGTTCCACTGTTTCATTAGAATTGTGTTGTTATTTTTAAAGATAGTCCATTTCTCTGTGCTGAAAGTACAACTTCCATAGGTTTAGCAGTGCACTAGAAAACCTGCATTGCTACCATTTGTAAAGAGTCCATTTTTAAAGAGAATGTGGCATCATAGAGATCTCTTTTCAGAAAGCTAATGTTCTGCGCTGGATTCAAGCACTGTGAATTATCTGCACTGGCTCTTTGATTTCAATGCAGACTCCCTTCTCCTTGCTGTAGGCCTATAATGGTTCCCTGCCGCAGGCTTGTGTTAAGGGCTCTGCAATGGGTTGTATGAACTCTGACACAGCTTTGTTCATCGGCCATTGGGCAGCCCAACTCTGAACTACCTAGCTGGCACAGGAGTGGCCTTTTGGCCCCCGCTGTATCCAAGAGCAGTGAGGCAGCTGCTGGAGTCTTTCTGAGGGAAGGAGACGTTCATCCCCTTCCTCTGGGGAAAGTCCCATTGCCCGCAATGGGGCTCCTCAGCTCGCTGGCAGTATATAAATACTGAAAATAAATACTGAAAAGAGGTATATAAATACTGTTGGTTGGTTGGTTGGTTGGTTGGTTGGTTGGTTGGTTGGTTGGTTGGTTGGTTGGTTGGTTGG
>JAJKFI010000023.1:8672190-8808154 GCA_029204185.1 Lerista edwardsae | reverse complement strand
GTTGGTTGGTTGGTTGGTTGGTTGGTTGGTTGGTTGGTTGGTTGGTTCATTCATTCATTCATTCATTCATTCATTCAAGGTCTTATTTCACAGGTGCAGTAGACCCATTGCCATGGCTGTGGTTTTCCCTGAGGCATTAGGACAAATGACCTCTTCCCTTGGGAAGACCTCAAGACTGCAAAATTCCCCTGCAGGATACAGCCCAAGCCATGGTCGCCCCACCGGATCAGCTTGGGGGGATTTCAATAGGGTTGGGCTGCTGGTTTCCAAAAACTATCAAACTTTGAATGCCTGTGACAGCGTGAACAACAAGCCCACTGGCCACTTGAAATTTGGGTCATTCTTGCAGCCCACAGCCCACGAGTCAGGAAGCCGTTTGGTCGTCTCCAGGCTTGCCAGGAATGCAGGGAATTCGATGTAACGAGAGCCAAGTATTTCCCCTCCACATTTGAAATGTGTCTGCCATACTGCTGCGACTTGTCTGACACGTCTAGGCTTTTAATAGATTGCCACAGTAAGGTGACACGCTGTTTGGGGGTGTTTCTGTTGTTGTTGTTTTGTTTATAAAAGCATTTCCAAAGGTCACGGTTTTGCAGAGGAAAATTATCCGCTTGCTGCCGAGCATTGATCTCACCAGGGCTAATTAATTGCAACAACTTGATGTCACAGGGAGAAGATGGCAGAGGAACTACCGCACGGCTTGGTCTGCAAAAAACGATGGAATTAAGTGGTGGGGGGTAGAATTGCTTCTTTTTTAAAACAATCTCACCTGCCAGTTAATTTGGTTTTCTTTTTCTTTTCTTTTTTAACTTTGGTGTTTAAACATGTTGAAGGGGGAAAGTGACTCTTTTTTCGAGCAAGCGGCAGAAGCGGCCAGAAATGTGATGAGAAGAAACCCCCTACCTTGACTTCTGCGTTCAGTTCAATGGGAAAAGTTGAGCCGGAGACTGACTCATCCATTTTGAACGATGGGCTTCCAGTGTCATATCAGACTGCGCTTGAAACTTCCTAAGGGTTTGTGAAGCGGGAAAGAGACAATCCTTAGTATTCCACGGGTGCAAATAGGGACCCAGTCGTGACCGCTGGCTTGGCACCTAAATGTCAAAATGGTGACATCCAAAGTGAATTCTTGGGCTCTTCTGAAGGAGAAGCAACTGAGAACACAATCCTAACCTGGAGTTAGGCCAGCACAAGGGCCACTGTCAAGTATGTTTGGACCACTCTTGGAGTCAAAGAGGCCAGCACACAGATGTGCGCCACCCTCCTGACTCCGAGAGTGGTCCAAACACCACTCCCTTGTATCTGGCATTCTGAGGTAAAATTCTGAGGTAAATATGAGGTAAATAAAGCAAAGTTTGGCTGGCACAAGGGCCACCATAAAGTATGTTTAGACCACTCTCGGAGTCAGAGAGGCCAGCACACAGACATGCACCATCCTCCCTGACTCCGAGAGTGGTCCAAACACCACTCCCTTGTATCTGGCATTCTGAGGTAAATTTCTGAGGTAAAATTCTGAGGTAAAATTCTGAGGTAAATATGAGGTAAATAAAGCAAAGTCTGGCCAGCACAAGGGACACCATAAAGTACGTTTGGACCACTCTCGGAGTCAGATAGGGCAGCACACAGGCCATCACCCCTGATTCCGAGAGTGGTCTAAACGTGGCCCTGGTGCTGGCCAAACTTTGCTGGCCTAACTTGTGCTGGACTAACTCCAGGTTAGGATTGTGCTCTGAGAATTTTCAAGGGCTGCCGAGCAAGTTTCTTTAAAGCAAGGCTCGTTTCTGAGGGTGCCTCTTCACTTCCCGACCTCTATGTCCAGTCCAGATCTCCACCCCCAAACTGCCCCCCTGCCAGCTTAACCTCCTCCAGGGGGTGATCTACTGCCGCCATGGGCAGAGTAGGACTTCCTAGCTGCCACGCCACTTCACTGGCAGACCGTAGAATGGCAGAGCAATGATGGATTGTATGGCATTCTGACAGAATATGAGAGTCACCGTTATATTGCGCCCACTGGGTTAGGCCGTAGGACCTGCAAAGAAAATGTTATTTATTTTGCACAGTGCTATACCCTCCTTCCTCCAAGGAGTTTAGAGTAGTGCACATGCTTCCTCCCTTTTTTTTCTTTTGTTCTCACAACACCCCTGCAAGGTAGGTGATGCTGAGAAAGAGTGACTGGCCCCAGGTCAGCGCCGTGACTGAACAGGGATTTGAACCAGGTTCTTCCAGATCTAGGTCCAACTCCTTAACCACTATACCATTCTGCCTCTCAGGATGAGAGAAAGGCTAAGAAGGAATAGCTGGGCTTTGAGTTATCCCACACACATTCTTCCCTCTCCTTGTAGCAGTTTGTGTCCTGTGTTTCCGATTTTCTTTATCACAGGAGATCAATAGGTGACCTCACTAATGAAAATGCTATTCAGTTCGCCATCTCAGTTCAATACCCTGATTGAAAGGGCACATTCTCCAATCCTTTCATCAAGGCACGTACAGTCATTTCTTTCCATTCATCCCTTTTCTGTGTTGAGGCTGCAGGAAAGTTAATCCAGCCACTGCTTGCCGGGGAGGTGGAGGGCTTTGACATCTGTGATCCTGTGCAATTCTCTTATGCTTCTGTGGGTTTAAGGGAGGAGGGTGTTCCTGCTGGATTATATCCTAAAACAGATTTAGGAGCCGTGCTGCAAGTCAATGAGAAGGAGTTGGGCAGGCTTAAATTAATAATTCAGTTTTGTACCATTATTGGGTTCTTTCCATGCCCTCTCTTGCACGGGGTCTAAAAGGATGCCACAACTCCCCAAATCAGGCTTTGCGACCCCATTGGGGTCCTGACCCACAAGTTGAAGAACACTGGTCAAGAGGCCTCTAGATGGATTGAGCACAGTTGATGGTCATTTGTCAAGGAGGGGGTGTTATGTGCTACTGGAAGGACTGGAAACCAGTTGCAGGGGAGACTATGAGCCAAGGGACCCTCTAATTGGGAGGTTGAAATTCACATGTTCGTTTGCACGTAGCCCAATTTTGGCAGCAGGTCTGTAGCTCAGTAACGTGACATCATTCAGATAATAAGAACTGGGTTCACATAAACTGAACTTGGATTTTGCCGTGTCCCAGAAGATGAGTAGCCAGGGCTGCAGGGAGAAGGGGAAGGAGTTCAGCGATTTAAATGCATAGCATGACAAAATGTACATTCAGCTCATTCGCTTTCCAGTGTATTTTAAAGTGAAAAGTCTTTGTTGGCCGTAGTTTACGACAGACTTGACCATGTGTGCTTTGGAAAGCAGGCAGGACTGACTAAACTGATTTCCTTGGTGACCTTTACAACTGTCAGCTCAAAACAATTTAGTCTATTTTAAGTCATTTGAGAGTACTGTAAACATTAACCATGGGGCTCAGGAAGGACTGTCTAAACCCTGACCTTTGAAGCTGATGGGGTGGGGGGAGAAACCATTCCACTTGAAGCCATTTTAAAGCAACATGATAAAGGTCTCCTATCCCGTGGAATCGGAGACAGTTATTTTCTACAAAGGATGAAAGGATGAAGGGAATCAAGTCTTTTTCTTTCATGCAAGTAACCAAATCCTAGGGGCAAAAAACACAAGACACTGCTGTCACATGTACACTGAAGTCATGGTACACTGCAGCCCCTGAAGCCTCAGGGCAAAAACAGAACCAGGGGCCCGTCAACATCGGCACTCGATAAGTAACTGGGAACATAAAGGAGTCCATGGCAGCAGTGGTGACTGAGGGTGCAATCCTGTGTGTGCCATTGGGCCAATGCTAGCCACTTGCATCAGCCCCAAAGGCACTAGCACCTTGCACCTCTTCATGGCTTTCTCTGATGCTGCTATTTTAGATTGCATCCTCATGGAATCCAAGATGGCGGCTATTGGGCAAGCCAAGAAGAGGGTGGTCCAAACATGTCCCTTGTGCTGGCCAGACTTCGCTTTATTTACCTCAGAAATTTACCTCAGAAAGCCAGATACAAGGCAGTGGCGTTTGGACCACTCTCGGAGTCAGGGAGGATGGCTCATGTCTGTGTGCTGGCCTCTCTGACTCCGAGAGTAGTCCAAACGTACTTTACGGTGTCCCTTGTGCTGGCCAAACTTTGCTGGCTTAGCTTATGCAGGCCTAATTCAGTTTAGGATTGCGGCTCTGGGATTTGGAAGAACATCCTGTGTTTATTGTGACTTTTTTTTCTTTTTTGTAAACTTCATAGATACTTCCTGCCCAGACCTCTTCCTCTTCTCCCTGCCACAAATTTGCTTTTCTTGTTCCCTTGTTTGTATGTTTTTGTCTCAGGAAAACAAGATCACCATAATGATTTTTCTTTCCACCGACATAATTTAATTCTCTAGACACCATATTAGCAGAGGAACAAAATGAGACCCACAACTGGGATCACGACAGCGATCCTGTAACCCAGAAGAAGCCCCCTTTGCACACTTAGCGTTCCATCCCTTCAGTCACGGCATTAATGAAGGCTGGAACCGTTTTGATTTTTCAGAGGTTAATGTTGGGCTGGGGTAGAGGGCAGAAAAACAGACCCAGCCAGAGGCGAAAATAGCCTGTAGCACCCCATGGCATGAGCCATGGGCGCAATTCTTCAAGGGGGGCGCTGTTTGGTGCCCCTGGGCCCCGCCCCCACAACATTGCGCGCCGCCGCGCGCCCCCCACGCAACGCTGCGGCCAGGAGCCGAGGAGGCAAAACTTAGCCAGGCAAAGGAGCAGCTGAGATCTCCAGCATGGAGGAACCGCGGCAGCAGCATCTCCGCCTCCAGTTAGGGGCTTGCTGCCTGCCGCTTTCCCACTCACTTTTTCTTTCTCCTCTCCTTCGTGGCTGGGAGGAGGTAGCCGAGCACGGGGGAGGCGAGACTGTCTGTAGTATTTTCTCCCCCCCCCCGTCGGAGGACAGGCAGCACCCAGGAAAAACAGCAGCAGGAGCAGCCAAAGCCCACTGCAGCAATTATGGCTGCGCGTGTGGCTGCTGGGGCTCCTGAAAGAAGGCGCTTGGAGGAGCTGAAGTCTCCCCCCCTTTCCCACTATCACACTCCTTTGCCTCCCCCCCGCACAAAATAAAAATCAGCGTGGAAGAGAAGTTGAGTCGAGCTTTACTTTTCGGATGGGGGATGAAGCGGGGAGTCCCTTGGCGGAGAGAGAGCCCGGGCCGAGCCTGCCACTGAAAGCGGCCGTCGTAACTCTTTGTGCTTTGGCCGTGAAGAAAGGAGGGGGGAACTATTGGGGGAGAAGGGGGGAAATTATGGGGGGGCGGGTGACGATCGGAATCCTGAGGCAAAGAAGCTTTAGCAGCGCCTGATATGGGGAGGTTTGGGGGAGAGGCGTATTCCAGGGCTCCTGTTTGAGTTGGAGTTTGGGGAGGCGCAGTGGGGGAGGGCCTGGGGTAGCCGGGAAAGAGCAACAGTTCTCTTAGTTTCGCGTAACTTTGTCCCGACTCGATAGGAAGGAGGCAGAGGAGGTTGGGTGCGGCGCTTGTTACTCCTTCTGGTGTTCCAGCAGCTCGCCTGGGCTTTTCTGACGGCACCCCTAATTAGTCCTTTTTTGCTTTGCCTCTTCCGCGGCGGTGCGGCCACTATTGCTACTGCCCCGGCCAGCCCAAGACAGCTCCCTTCCTCCTCCTCCTCCTCCTGCCGCTGCTGCAGCGCCTAGCTTGAAAGGAGAAGAGGAAAGCAACCGGGCACCAGGGCCGATGCACGCCTGCCTGGCAGCGAATGGGACGGGACATGTTGAAGGCATGGAGCAGCTGTGTCAGGGAAGGAGAGGGCTGTGCTGTGCTGCCCTCCGCGCGCAGTCTGGGAGCTCTTGCAAGGAGACGGGGGAGAGCTTGTTAAGCAGATCGGCTTGGGGGAAATTTGAAAAGAACGGCTGCTCTGCGGACAAGGCACCCCTCCAGCAACGGCACTTCCGGCTATGACGTCATTTCCGGTGGGTCCCGCCAAGGGGGCGCAATTTCATTGGGCCCCGCCATGGGCGCTATTTTCCCTAGATCCGCCCCTGGACCCAGCTGCTGTGATCAAAGGGGTCTGGATGCTAAGCCAGCCAGTCCTGCCAGCCAGCACATTATGGAACAGAAGAGGAGAAGCCAGTGGTGCAATTCAAATGAATTAACAACCGGTTCTATGACATCATAGCCGGAGCAACAAAAAAAATCTGAAGCCAGCTGAGGTAAGCGAGTGGGCGGGGCCCAGCCATTTAACAACCGGTTCTATAGAACCTGGGTGAACCCCCTGAATTTCACTACTGGGAGAAGCCATCGTTTCTTCTTTTACTAGCCCAGCTGTTTGACAATTTTGGGTTTTTCACCTCGAGAGCTATGAAATGGAACCTTTGCCAAAAATGCCGGAAAATGAAAATAGTAACAGTGTCATCCCAAACCTTTAAGATTAAAGGTTTTAATCTTTTAATTATCACACACATAATTAAACCACATGCATGTGAATCTGCCTGCCTACTAAGATTCATCAGAGACAAGATCTGGCACATTTCTTCAACGTCTTAATTTCATCCAGCATTGTCGCACAATGTTCTTTGTGGTGGCCCCCAAGATGTGGAATCCCCAACACTAGAAGATCTACCTGGCCTCAAGTTTGCAATCTTGTAATAGTTATAAGATCTGACTTTCCAGGTTAGGATTGCGCCCTGGTTCAATGCACTGCTTTGGGAACACTGGGGTGCAATCCAGCGGTGTTATGCTGCCGGAACGCTGGGCGGGACATCCGGGTGATCGACAGCCCGCCCATCGCGTTCCACAGCATTACACCATTTGTGTAACGTACGCAAGCGGCGTAATTGGTTAAGCAAACGGCATAACGCAGCGGAACATGACAGGCGGGCTGTCAATCACCCGGATGTCCCGCCCAGTGTTCCGGCAGCATAACACTGCTGGTGCAATCCGAACCTGGAGTGAGGCCGGCACAGTTAGGCCAGCAAAGTTTGTCTGGCACAAGGGACACCGTAAAACGCATTTGGAACACTCTCAGAGTCAGGGACGGTGCACGCCTGTGTGCTGGCCTCTCTGAGAGTGGTCCAAACATACTTTATTATGTCCCTTGTGCTGGCCAAACTGTGCTGGCCTAACTCCAGGTTAGGATTGTGCTCTGGAAGGGAGAGAAAGCTGAAGGAGGAAAAGCTAAGTGGAGCCCCTTCCTGGCTATTATGAAGGATCACTGGCTGCAAACTGTGGTTTGTGGATGTGGCCAGTGATGTCATGCAGGGGGTACGCAGGGGTACACGAGTACCGGTTTCTAGGATTACAGCTGGCCCCGCCCATTTGTCCGCCCACTCGTCGACTCCGCCCTCTGCAACGTTTGAATTTCCTGCATATTTGAGTTGCCTGCATGTTCTCAGAGCCAGGCAGGCAAGCAGGCAGCGAGCAGAGCCTTTCCTTTCCTTGCCACTGAAAAATGAGTTGCTCTGGGGTTTTAACATGATGCCAGGCCTCCTTAACATGTTCTGGGGGTGCTGTGGAATACTGTTGCAACTGTTGGGTCAGTCTAAAATCATCTGAGGCCTCAAAAAGGGCTTTTTTATGTCACTTCCTGCCACGACATCACTTCTGGCTTATGACATCACTTCCGGTGGGCGGGTCCTGACACGTGCCAATCAAAAGTGAGTACCTGTTCTTAAAATATTTAGATGACACCACTGGATGTGGCATATCCTGCTGAGCAAGGCTGTCCTTGTTTTTCTGGCCCAGGGACCTTGACAGAGTGCACTTCTTCCGTGGAAGCTTGAATCAGGCTAGCAGACATCCGTTATCAAGCCAGGGCTTTCCCCCTCTGACCCAGAGGGTGGCTGTGGCACCAAGCATTTATCTTACATGGTGGCTCATTGAAACAAGCCTCCAGGGTAGGGAAGCCAATCGATGCAAGAACAGAGCTCCAAAGGAACATCCAGCCTTTAGTTACTCCAGGTGCTCTTCCTTTTGCTGCATCCCAGGCATGCCTCTGAATTTTTTATCTTCCATTCCTCCCCAGAAAGTGGAAAGATCCCTCTATCACCACCCCAGGCATCAGGGAGTAAGACAGGCAGGCAATTCTTCTTAATTACAGCAGCCGATGGATGGCTTTGCATGATCTCTTTGGTGCAGGCCTCTGGTGGGTTTCAAAAGGCAAAGTAAAAATATAATGCCGTTGTCCTTGCAAAGCCACACGGAAGGTTTGACAGGCAATGCAGCAACTGGTCAAGGAGGTAACCCTGAATGAAAGCTGCTTTGCTCCATTTGATGGCCGGATAAGGATATAATTCCTCTGCAGGAAAACTGCCTGCACACAAAGCGTGCAAATGCAGACACAAAAGAAATCCTCCTGTTTTCCATTTATGTTGACAACTGCAGGGGTTCGTACCAGGCACCCACACCTCTAGGCGCAGTTTCCCCACATAGCTGCCCAGTTGGAGTCTGTTGTCTTTCTCGACAATACATAATGAAGCCTGTTGTCTACAAAGGCAGCTCGTTCATCTCTCCATCTCAGGATTACTGCACTGATGGACAGTGACTCTCCAGGGTTTTGAGACAGGGAGTTTTCCCACTCTTGGAGTCAGAGAGGATGGTGCACACCTGTGTGCTGGCCTCTCTGACTCCAAGAATGGTCCAAACATTATTTAGGGGGCAATCCTATGCTGCGCTGGAGCAGGCAGCCATGCAGAGTTAAGCACAAGCAGAATATAAGTATTTGGTTTATTTTGGGGGGAGGGGGGTTGCCTCCCTAGAGCAGAAATTAATTTCATGGTTCACACACACACACACACACACACACACACACACACACACACACACACACACACACATCAAAAAAGGTGTAATGCACAGTGCAGTTCTGTGCATGGCTCCCCACTACATTCAATCAATCAATCAAACAGTATTTATATACCTCTTTTCAACACAAGTTCACAAAGCAGTTTACAGGCAAATAATAATAATAAAGTTCAATGGCTCCCTGTCCCAAAAAGGCTCACAGTCTAAAAAAAAATGCAGAACACCCCCAGCAACAGCCACTAGACAAGACACTGTGCAGGAGTGAAGAGGGACTTATGACTCTTCCCCTGCTCAGTATAAGAGGAGCACCACTTGAAAAAGTGCCTCTTGCCTATTCAACAGGACTTTCTCCCAAGGAAGTTTGTATAGGGTTGCAGCACTTGACCACGGTGCTCCTGGACAACAGAATAAAGGCATCAACATCAAGTTCAGTTGGCCTGACACACAACCCAGACTTGCCTTCGCGGACCCAGGAATGCAGCAGTGAATGAAAAAAAAATGCAGACGTTTGCAAACGCCAAATTGGCAGACCCCCGTTTACAATTTCACTGGTATGAGGAGATCATTATGCAGATACTGTTGATTAGTGTGAATTTTAATAGGCAGCTTCCTTCATTGCATGCCAAGGAAATGTCTAGTCCGAGGATTCAAGGGGTCTGATGCACTTGCAACCGGTTTCCAATAGATTTCCGTCCGAAGATGTTCATTCTAGTGGAAACCCCAGTGCTGCTGTCATGCTGTTTGCGATTGGGCCATTTGGGTTCATGCCAGCACTGTGTGGTACAGGTGTGGCTGGTTGTAATAGAAAATGTGGAAGGTTACCCCAAGGAGATAGGGAATATATCAGCAGTGACCCCTTGTCTGCGCAAGCCTGAGAACTACAGGGTTAGCCCTACATCCTTTGCTGGGAACCCTAACTGGTTCATAGCTGCAGCCTAGCAGAATGATGCGAACTTGAGGGACAAGTATCAGCTTGTTGCCCCCCTAAAGGAGGTGTGGACTCCAGGAGGTGTGGACTGATGGTTGAGCTGCTGGTACTGTCTGAAGCTAAGCAGGAGAATCTGTGGACTATTTTTGGATGGGAGACAGAACACTAGGCTGTGACAAGCTGCAGGACCTGTTGTGGCAGAACAGGGCCACTGTGAAGCTGATTAGCCAGTACGGGAATGTGGTGAGAAGGCCAGCCGGCAAAAGAATGAGTACAACCTTGAGGACCTGTCCAGGCTGGACTGAGGATCACCTGCTGAAGCTCGATGTCACACGGCCAGAGGAGAGAACCACACTGTGAAGGCGACATCTGGAACTGAGGATTTGGTGAATTGCAGAATACTGTATATTTGTAAAAACCCTGTTGAAAAATGGTGGTTTAAACTAGCCTGCCCATGTAAGCCATCTTGGACATTTGCTTCGGCATGGGAAAGGCGGGGTGTAAATTCTTCAAAATAAATAAATAAATAAATAAACAAACAAACAAACAAACAAACAAACAAACAAAGCTTGTTGCCCAATGCAATTGCACCCCTCTGCACTTTTTTAGCTCTCCCCCGTTCCCAGAATTCCTGCGTTGACATAGGGGGATTCTCCCTGCCTTTTGTGGTGTCTCAACCAACTCATGACACCAAGGCCTCAAGTACTCAGAGAGTTAGGGGGTGAGTCTAGGCAGGTGGACCCTCTGATACCTGAGAGCCAGAGTCCAACCTGGCCAACACATGAGTGGTGATTTTGCAGATAAACCCACCCAGAGGTCTCCAGCAATCAGTGTGGACTAATAATCTAGCTTTATTGGAAAGGGGATGCCAGCGGTTTTGGAAGGAAGTTCAGCCTGCCGGCAGAAGCTCACATTTTGCTGCTCATTAGCTCTGAAACAGCTCAAGTACGCCTGGTGCAGTGGTGTCATCTAAATGATTTAAGAACAGGTACTCACTTTTGATTGGCACGTGTCGGGACCCGCCCACCGGAAGTGACGTCATAAGCCGGAAGTGATGTCGTGGCAGGAAGTGACATGAAAAAAGCCCTTTTTGAGGCCTCAGGCAATTTTAAACTGACCCAACAGTTGCAACAGTATTCCACAGCACCCCCAGAACATGTTAAGGAGGCCTGGCATCATGTTAAAGTGACCCAACAGTTCCAAAAGTATTCGAGAGCAACCCCTGAGCAGCTCATTTTTCAGTGGCAAGGCAAGGCAAGGCTCCGCTTGCTGCCTGCCTGCCTGCCTGGCTGGCTGGCTCTGAGAACATGCAGGCAACTCAAACATGCAGGAAATTCAAACGTTGCAGGGGGTGGAGTCGACAAGTGGGCGGGCGAATGGGCGGGGCCAGCCATAATCCTAGAAACCGGTACTCGCGTACCCCTGCGTACCCCATGCATGACATCACTGGCCTGGTGCTCCTTGATGGGAACCGTACTTTGACCGGTCACAGCACAAGTATCAGTTCACTCATTGGGAAAGGATGCCTAAACAGAGAGGTGTAATTAGAGATGAGTTTGAGACATGCTACACTTACGTTCTTTTCTTGTTTGATGTCAAGGGAACAAAAAGCATCATTCACACTTGGCTGATGATATTTTAGACTAATATTCAGTTAAAAATCAAAATGTGTGGAGGCCGCCAAATTCGTCCAGCATCTTTAAATAATGCATACACTCTTTCGGTTTCCCTGGTTTAAATTCAACATGCCTGCTCTTTTGGTTCCTGCTTGGGGTACTGAAAGTCTCACCTACCTTGGACCTTGGTCCTTTCAGCTGGTAGCTATTTTTGGAGAGATTTGTCTTACATCCCTTCTTCCCGTTTAACAACTCCATTCCAAAAGGGTAACGTCTGAAAATAAAAACCAACAAAAAAAGTGATGCATCGCAGGTGTCTTCATCCTGAAGCTCATTGTTTAATAAATATGTAAATCAATCAATTTATTGCTCTCCCCCGGCAGAGATGTCGCATGAATTTATGAGTATCACTCCAAAAATGTAGGAAAATGATCACAAGGGTATACCAAGGGGCAAGCTGGAGTAGCAAAAGCTGCTTCAAGGGACCGTATTCATATATATCAGAAGTGTCTGATATAAGCATAAGGGTGAATCCAGACGCCAGTTTATCACAGCACTCAACCTTCCAAGTGGTTTTATGATTGGATGTCAATGCATTGATTTTAACATTTCTATAAGGCTTTCTTTCCATTTCTAGTGGTCTTTGTGTTAATTCTGCTGTATTTTGACTGTGTGTGTCATTTTCAGCATTAGTTAAGCAATGTATGCACCATATTACCTAAATAAAATAAGCTCTACCTTGTGTACACCAAATAATCTGCATCCAAGCATGGTCGGTAGTGTTGATGGATCGCTTGGTAGATGGTGGTGGTGGCAGATTGCAAGACAGCGCAAGAAGTTCGCTGGGGATCAGTACATTGTTCTGCAAGGGAGAAAATGAGAGGTGACAAAATGCAAAATGAAAGTCAATCCCGGCATTGCATCCTGGACATTTGTGTCCAGTGGTATCATCTAAATGATTTAAGAACAGGTACTCACTTTTGATTGGCACGTGTCGGGACCCGCCCACCGGAAGTGACGTCATAAGCCAGAAGTGATGTCGTGGCAGGAAGTGACATGAAAAAAGCCCTTTTTGAGGCCTCAGACGATTATAAACTGACCCAACAGTTGCAACAGTATTCCACAGCACCCCCAGAACATGTGAAGGAGGCCTGGCATCATGTTAAAACCCCAGAGCAACTCATTTTTCAGTGGCAAGGAAAGGAAAGGCTCCGCTCGCTGCCTGCCTGCCAGCCTGGCTCTGAGAACATGCAGGCAACTCAAACATGCAGGAAATTCAAACGTTGCAGAGGGCGGAGCCGACGAGTGGGTGGGCGAATGGGCGGGGCCAGCTGTAATCCTAGAAACCGGTACTCGCATACCCCCGCATACCCCCTGCATGACATCACTGTTTGTGTCCCAATAGCATATTGTACACCTGATTGTACATATTGTACAACAAATGTCCAGGACACACAAAAAATGGGTGCAAATGCCCAGGGCACCAGTGGCCAGGACACAATGGCCTCTACTGGACCAATGGGCTGGCAGAGTAGAGTCAGCTTTATGTGCTACCCTTCACAGAAGAGAAAAAATCTCAGCCATCTCCATTACTTCTCAGATCCTCCTTCATAGGATGTGAGAACTCAATCACAAATCCCTCTCTTCAAGTGTCCTTGATATCCCAATTTGACTTGCCCAACCCTTCTGAAAATTTCTCACCATGTGAAGTGATCTTCACTCAGAACTCTCTTTTTGTAGGTTCATTTTAGGCAGACCCTGCTAACAAAACATACTGGGGAAAGTTAACAATGGTTGAAAAGCAAAAGCAAAGAACGAGTTTTTCCAATATACACTTTGCCTTGAGTTTTCTCGCGTTTTTGACTCGACTACAATGTGGAGGGCTCAAGACTTGCTCAGAAAAGATGAATTAGTGAAGCGTTCTAAGGAGACACAAGTTCTCTATCAAAGGAAGCTTGTCAGTGGGAATGGCTTGTAATAGGAATAGGGGGAGTTAAATGCGACAAGGTTCAGTTTTGTTTCCATTACAATACTTTTCAAGCAAGTCAGAAGAAAAGAAGAATCTTGGATTAAGGTGACAAAATGTGCTCAAAAGACAAAGAGAAGGAACAGTCAATGTTACAGAAGTAGAAGAGCTCTACAGCTTGCAATATCGTAAGTGGTTTGTATAGTTCAATGGGGAAAAAAGGCCAGGGATGATGAATAACAGGAGCATTATGTTCTAAGTGATTTGGTGCTACAAAAGAATAAACATTGAAGAGGCCGGGAAATTTCTTCACTTAGCAAAGGCAATCACAACCAACATGAATATTCTGCCAACCTCCATTCCAAAGATAACAACTGTACACACATGTACCAACAGTGTTACTCAAACTGTGGGTCGGGACCCACTTGGTGGGTTGAAACCTGATGTCAGGTGGGTTGCAGAAAGCTGGCAGCAGCCATCGTGAAAACTGCGAGCCTGACTCTTGCTAGAGTCCTGTTGTGAATGTTGACGGTTTGGCTTTTCAAGTGAGGGCTTTCTTTTTTAAATTTTGTTTTTTGGTTAAGTGCTATTACGTAATATTTTGTCCTAATCTTGCTTTCTGCTAGGGATGTTTCATGGTCTTGCAATTGTTACCGTCCATAAATACCAGTTTGCATTCCAGGAGTGTCATTTGATTACATCACAATTACGGCACTTGATGATGTCACTTGATGATGCTTGATTTTTGCTTGATGATGTCACTTCTGTCCATGGCATCATTTCCAGTAGGTCCTGACAGGAAAGCCATTCTAAAAAGTGGGTGCAAAAAGTTTGAAAACCATTGGATAATGTTTTTGCGTTCTTTAAATTGTGTTTCTTACCCTGTCACTTTCATCTTCAAGTTTTGGCAGCAAATGAAATATTTGATAGTTTCCCTTCTAGCAGACTGAGCAGTAGCATTTTCATCTTCTTATGTCAGAAAAGTGCAGAAGGTGCCATTTCGAAGGCAAGCTGGTAAAAATCAAAACTGAAAACAATGATTGTGATAGTGGAAACTCTAAAATTAGTCCCATTAGTCCATTTGTTCCCTTATTGCTTAATTGGTGACACCAAAGTGAGGAAGAGTAAAAATTCTAATTAAAAATCACTAACTCACATTTCACCCAATCTAATCCTCTCATTTGTCAGCCTTCCGAACAACGGCGATCCGCCAAAAATGACACCTACCGTAAGCCTGCTAGCAAACTGTAATTACCATTTTAATTTCTTAAGTGAGCAACAAAATTGCAAGTATTTTGGATTTTAATTAAAACTTGGAGGAGACGCAATGAGGGTACAGCAAGCCGTTGATCAGCAAATATGTCTTACTTCAGTTCATGGGTACATTTTTTTTAGTAGGTTTATTGAGGATTACAGATAATACGGAGCTCTAAAGCTTTGTTGGATAAGTTATGTTGGAACAGAGATGTGAGACTTGTAATTAACAGAAAATATTACTGATTGTGTGTTTCACTGGGCTCTGTTACAATTTCCTAGGGTGGAGAGTCATTCAAAACTCACTCTGTTGGTTCAAAGAACGCAACAGAAGGGGGTCCACACCTGCCTTAAGAAAGAAGGGCATGGTTAGCCACCTTGACATGGGGTAAGGTCTACGGCTGGGGAGGCCGACCTGAAAGGATGCTGGTGGTGTGATGAAGTCACACCGCAAGGCATTTAAGGGGCTACCTCAATGCCTGCACAATAACAGCACAGGCGGACATATTATTATTTCATTGCTGCAGCTCTAGTCTCTCCGAGAGACTCAGAATGCAATCCTAAACTGCGCTGGATCAGTGAGGCCAGCGGGCCTGCACACAATCCACCATAGCTGGGGAACCTCACCAGGGCAAGGGCATGTTCGCTCTAGCCTCCCATTCGTTTCCTCGGGTCTGTGCCTGCTGTATAGACCCAAATCGGGGCTGTGTGGCTTGGGGACAGAGGCTTAGAAGTGGCCTACTGGGCTCATCCCATCTCCACCCCCTGCCCCAGGCCAGCAGGCCTAATGGTTTCATCTTAGTTTCATCTTAGTTTCATCTTAATAACCAGCTGCGATGATGGCTCCTCTCCTGTTACGTTATTCTTTAAATAAGGCAATGCAACTCACTGTGGATTCTGCTTCTCTTTCCGATTGAGTTTGCCAGAGCACACATACATTAAGAGTTGAAAAATAGTAATGGTTCTCCTGGCAGGTGCTGCAACACCTGCGACTCCCATCGTTTTGCATTTATTGCACATTACCACAAGCAACACAAACGGCTGCAATTTTGTCAATAATTGTCAAGAGATCTGTTTTTCTTCCCAACCATATGGGACATCTTCTCATCTGTATGAAGCCTGAATGGCCCTGACTCTGAGAGTGGTCCAAACATGCTTTACAGTGGCCAAACCTTGTGTCGGCCAAACTTTGCTGGCCTAACTGTGCCGGCCTAACTCCAGGTTAGGATTGCGTTCTCAATGTTGTTCTCACCGTTCCTCTTTGTTGTTACTGAAAGCACGCCATTACACTGACACCAACAACAGCCCAAGGATTTGGTAACGCTGGTGCAAGCCTACATTAACGCTCCACACTTGACTGGAAAGCCGATCCCATAAAATTTCACAAACATTTATCTATAACATAAACCCCAGGAATTAGTCTCAAAGCTTGTTTATCTGCCCGTATATGAAATGGGTGTCTTTCCGTTTCTCTCCTTCCCAAGGGCGTTGTTAGATTTTAATTAACATTTGTTGTTAAGAAATCCTTGAGTTAAGAGTGCAATGTAAGTGTGATTATTATTATCGGCTAATTATAGCAGCCACTGTCATAATACCAATATTTAATTGCATACAAATTATTCAAATCGGAATTTACTAAAGCAAGCCTGACTGTGTTGGTGTGCCAATTATGGAACAAATTCAACCCCTGGCTCTGCTTCGCTCAGAAGAAAGGCCAAGCATGGTCAA
This sequence comes from Lerista edwardsae, assembly GCA_029204185.1. Classification (NCBI taxonomy): domain Eukaryota; kingdom Metazoa; phylum Chordata; class Lepidosauria; order Squamata; family Scincidae; genus Lerista; species Lerista edwardsae. Next base: position 8,791,895 of record JAJKFI010000023.1, on the reverse strand, counting down.
CAAGACGCTATTGATAATGCCTCTGGCTTGCTCAGCCCATGATGTGTACAAGAGAATGAGATGAACTTGGACTGTATTTGTCCATGTCTGCTGGATAACGAGGCTGCTTTATGGCTAGATGGTACAAACTGTTTTGCCGTCGGAAAGCCCAATGTTCCGGGTGCAGACTGAGGAAATATCTCAACCGCTGGGGCAGGCAGAAACAGATCAGCATATACAGGCATGCCCCAGTATCCACTGGGGTTCCATTCCGGACCCCCCCACACCTTGCCCTGTGAATACCTGAAACTGTGGATACTGGGGACGCCTTCTTAAAGATAGGGGAATATCAGTGGTTTTGCTGCAACAAGGTAAAAACAGAGATTTGCTTCATGTTCCCTAGCTTTTTAATAGGCATCCCAGTATCCATGGTATCTGTGGATGACTGAAACTGTGGATACCAAATCAGTTTAGGGTTGCATTCTGATTTGGTCATCTGGTTGGCTATATCTAGGATCTATCATTCTTGATATAACCAACCAGACCCCTACCGGCTGCTCAGATCACCTGGGAAAAACAGGTGTTCCATCTCTGATCATTATTGGAATGGTCAGAGAGGCACACAGAGATCAGGCTGACAAACTTCCTGCATCTGGGAGATACCCTGGTGGCTCAGGAGGAAGGTGCCTGAGTCTTCCTGCTAGGATCCCTGGTTGGCTATACACTATCATGCATTGTACATTTACAAGCTCTCACTCTTCAGCGGCCTTATGCTCAGTGATGCAAGCACCACTTGCCCATGTCAGGCAGAATTTTATGTAGCCACATGATCCATACAAGTAACTTTGGGTGTGCTGATAGGATTGCCATGAGCACAAGCACATGACAATGTTTGGGTGTGCTAAAGTTTGACTTCATAGACAGAAGAGTAGCTTCTTATTTTCCAGTTTGCTCCTGAGAGCTCCTTCAAAAATGTTCGTTGCACCTATCTCGGCCTATGGCAGCCCGCGCACGGTTTAAAGCCCAGCTCAGAATGGGCTTCCGGATACTTGCCTCATAGTACTCCTTCGAAGTAAATAGCGTTAGTCACTTTAAAAAAAATGAGATGCTGAATATGACAATGTAATTCTAATTGCACGTGGCAAATGGAACTTGTCTTACAAGACAGATTTTAAATCAACAGTGTGTGGGCAGGGAAGCTTTGATGCGGGAAATGATAGAAACCTCTGACAGGTAAATTATTAAAGTAGAATGAAAGCTGATCAGGTATTCCCTTCTACATTTCCGTACAGCCTTTGTGACTGTATGAATCTTAAATCACTCAGGTGTTTGAATTGTTTCCTGGAGACACTTAAAAGTTAGATGGTACAATGCTGTCATCACAGACCTGGAGGACAATGGAGTTTTGTTGCTACTAATTACGCTGCATTGTGGGGCGGGGGGGGGGGGAAGGCTGTTCTGACATTTGACGTGCTTCTTCTTGCGTTGGAAATTATCAAATGAGAATGGGAACAAATCTGCTTTTGAGCTTGCTGGGGCTACCGCTATGCTTGATAGCACTTTTAATTGGCAAACTGCTCCCGATCTTATTGCGTTTGCTCTCCTACACACTTGCGAAAAAGGGCCTTGTGAATGCAACCTTTGCAAAAAGGTTGTGTTGCAACCTTGAGAATGGGCAGTGAACGATGACGGACGGGACTGGATGACATGACAACAAGGAGACATGATGTCAGGTTTCCTAGATCTTCCTATCAAACATCCTTCATTTTTAATCTTCCAGTGCAATTCCATATATGCACTGACTCAGATGTCAGTCATACCGTGTTCGATCTTCCTTGATGTTTGTAGCAGAGGCATAGTAGCTAATGAAAGTGTAGCCCAGTGCAGAGGGCAAAATGTTGCTCTGGAAGTGACATCACAACAGGAAGTGATGTCACCGTTGTATTTTCATTTTCTCTGGGGGGGTTTGGCCATAGCTTTTGATAGAATGAAGATATTACACTCTGGTTTGTTTTATTGCATTCTGCATTAAATTCCCCATTGAATGGTATATAACATGATGGTATTATTCATACATACCAAAGGTTTCACCATTTTGGCCACTAGTGTCATGCTCAGCTTGTTGCCCCCCTAAAACTTGTTGCCCGGTGCAATTGCACACCCCTGCACTTCTTTAGCTATACCCCTGGTTTGTAGTCTTTGTCCCTTTAGCTCCTGAAAATTTATATCCTGCTTTCCAAACAGGGAGAAAAAAAAATCACAAAGTACAGTGCAGAGCAAAAGACGTAAAATGATGTTTCCTGTACGAAAAGGGACTCACAATTGATTAAAAAGACACAAAACAGACACCAGCAGACACCACTTGAGGAAAAAAAACCCCACTATGTTAGGATAATTGGGGTTGCTCTTTCCTGCTAAACGTAAAAGAATCGCCGCTTAAAAGGTGCTTCTTAGCCCACTTAATGTGAACGCCTGCATTTAATCAAACCATGAGCCTTGGTATCACATTCATGCCTTTTTTTAGCATCTTCATGCCTTCATAATGAACGTATACATTTCTTTACTGAACTACTCTCTCGCTCACTGCAGATTCCAAATCGTTCCTTTTGTATTCCGATATATTTCAGTGGTCTCACTGCTTGGCAACAGCAATTACAATCTGCTCCAGGTATCCTAAACAGCGAGTGTACCACTATGCTCAGAAAGCCATCAGATCGAGGAACAGCCTCATTCAACACATAGAAGCTTTCTCCAAACCTAGGATTCTGTGTACAAGTGTCTGGCAGATTTGAGGACGGTTGAAAGAGCTTGGCTGCTGTTTTGCTTATGAATCTCTTGTTGTGACTGCCCCACAGTGGCTCATTCAAATATGAATGGAAGGTTGTTTTGTCACTCCCCTTTCTCGCCCCACAACTGATTTCAGCAGCTGTATGAGAAATAGGAGGAAAGGAAGGGTAGCTGGATCAATCATTTCTCTTGCTGTCCAGACTGTCAGGCTAATGATCTATAGCTATAGGAAAATGCTGTAATCTAAGATCGCATTTTCTTTTTGAGCCCTTATTAAAGGAATAATATATTTCCATGTTCAACTTCAGAGTACATCCTGGGCAGCGGTGTTATGCTGCCGGAACGCTGGGCAGGACATCCGGGTGATTGACAGCCCGCCCGTGGCGTACCGCAGCATTACGCCATTTGTGTAACGTACGCAAGCGGCGTAATTGGTTACACAAACGGCGTAACGCTCCAGAATGCGACGGGCGAGCTGTCGATCACCCGGATGTCCCGCCCAGCGTTCCGGCAGCATAACACCGCTGATCCTGGGTTTCCCCACTTTTACATGGCACTTTGGATAGCATGGAACAGAGTGGCGCATGGATAAAGAGGAGGCAGATTGGTAGATCAGACAATTCCTCAGGTCCCTGTATCATGTATACATCCTCTGTGCTGTGCCATGAATGGCTCAAGATCTAGGAGCAGGAAAGCAAATTCCTATGTATAATTCACTTTTCCAAGATACAGTACTGTATTGGAAAAAGCAGGCAGTGGTGTCTCTATAGGGAGGGCAGAGCTCTAAGTTTTGCAAGAAGCCTGACCTTGCAGTGGAAATCACTCCTCTCCTGCACCGTTTTAGCCAATCCTCACAGGGAAAAGCAACATCTTGGCATTGCTTACTGGCTACAGCAGCAAGGGAGCGGAGGGATTTACATGACTGGCAAAACTTAGAGCTCTGCCCTCCCTGTAGAGATGCCACTGAAGGCAGGAGCTACCCCAAGGAGTGAGGGAATGGTATCAGCAATGGCCCCTTGTCCAGGGATTATGGGGTTAATTCCAGAACTCAAGCCTTGGGAGCACCGCTGATGAGGCTGATGAGACTCCAGCTATGCAGGGAGGCAAGCACAGGTGCAGATGGGCGTGGCTGATGGTAAAACCTGCCTAGCAACAGACATCGATTGGCTGGCCTCAGTATAAAGCTGGAGGCAGGACTGGAGAAGGAAAGCTGGATAGGTACTGGAGGATGATACCTGGGAAGGTGCTGGATGGCTGGACTGCTGGCTGGATTGGATGGCCTGCCTGCCTGCCTGCCTGCCTGCCTGCCTGCCTGCCTGCTGGACAGACTGACTGATGGACAGACGGATGGATGGATTGCTAGACTGGCTAAGGTAAGCACATTGTGGGGAACTGTTGTATGTCTGCCACGCCCCTGGAGCCAGCAAGTGGAAGAGGTAGTTGAGGCTTGGGCAAGCTGACTGCCTAGTGTTTGGTGGTGGGGTTTGTTTGGAGCTAAGCCAGTGATGAGGGCAGTCTGGAGGAGGCTGGCCAGCCGGTGATCCGAAGCAAAGCTGCTGGAAGAGAGGAGGCCCAGTGGGTGACTGAACCCCCTTCCTCTTGCCTATCTCTGAGGCTGCTCTGTGGGGAAACTAGTTAGCCTAGTGTGGGCATTGGGGCCCTTGGGGTGGCCTGGCAGGACAGAATTTGGCAGAACAAGTACAGGCTGTGTTCCTTACTAATCTGTGTAAAAGAATAACAGAATTGTAGAGTTGTGGACTAGAAAGGACCTCAGAGACCATCTAGACCAACCCACTGCTCAGGCAACTACTGTGGCAGAGTTTCCCGAAATGTGGGTCAGGACCCACCAATCGGCTGGCTTTTGGTTGGTCACAAAACGTTTCTGAAATATTAAAAAATAAACGTTCCCAGCACCCTTGCCCAGATTGCAGAAGAAAATTGCAGCAGTAGGCAATCTGGATGGAGGTAATCTTCATACCCCCCCCCATTAAAAAGTCAGAAGGGGAATTGTTTTCTAGCTCAGATTAAAAATCCAAGCCATAGAATAATGTTTCCTTTGTATTTGAGGTTAACATTACCCCAATTCTTTTGCTCCCAAAAGACTCAGCATCATCTCTGTTAGGCATCTGTGCTTTTGACAGATGGTGAAGGAAGATGCTTTGGTGAAAAAAGAAAATGGTGAAGGATGCCTTGCAATGGGAAATTGTGGGCTTCATTTGAACTAATCAATCATTGACTCAGGTGCACTCAAACTGAAAACATCTCCCATGTCCAAAACCTACTGTTTCCTGCTTTGTGCATGCCATTCATATTGTGGTTATAGTTGGGGAAGTGTCCCAAGTGAATGCAATTTGGAGGCAGGACAGTTGAGAACCATCTCTTGATTTCCAACACTTCTTGGCCACTGAAGCGGGCTTAACGTTGCAAGATTATCTGGTCACCTTTCTTTCTGACCTTGATTTACAGCATGCAATTTAGTGAGCCTTGTGTCATGTCAGGTGTTCACTAGGGTAAAAAGATCGGTGCACTCACCCACCATTACACATGTCATTTACTCCCTCTTTGTGAGTTCAACCTGTCAACCCACTAGTGATCGGTGATGCTTCTGCACAAGGAACTGGAAATCATTCATTCTGATGGCACATGGACAACCTGGTACAATGTTTTCCTGCTCTGATTCCAGAATTTCTGCAGCACTCATTTTTCATATTTTGCTTTGAAAAGCAGACAACCACCACCAAACGAGTTTCCAGGTTTGGGATCCAGGAACAACATATCTTAGAGCGCAATCCTAACCTGGAGTTAGGCCAGCACGGTTTGGCCAGCACAAGGGTCACCATGAAGTATGTTTGGACCACTCTCAGAGTCAGACAAGCCTGCACATGGAGGTGCACCTTTCTCCCTGACTCAGAGTGGTCCAAACGCACTTTACAGTGTCCCCTGTGCTGGCCAAACTTTGCTGGCCTAACTGTGCCGGCCTAACTCCAGGTTAGGATTGCACTCTTAGAGACTAGTGCAAATCCAATTTTGGTGCATCAAGGACTAGCTTTCTTTCAGCTAATGTGAAACATGGAGGGTAGGAGTGTATGAGATTCCCATTCCTTTGCAGTTCAGGATCATTGACTAGGCAGATTCCCAGAATTGTGAGCTAACCTCTAGTACCGCTGAACAAATAAATTTTTCAGATCAAGATGATGTATAAGACAAGAAGACGTTATCTAGGAACTGAAATCAACATCTACTTTTTTCATAGAGCCACAAAGGAGAAAACAGAGAGAATGGATCTTGGAAAGAGACAAATGAAATACAGCAACCCAGACACTAGGGAAGAAGGCGGCAGTAAAGAAAATGGGGAAGATTTCAACTGTTTTCTTGTGTAACATAAATTAAAAATGTGAAGTACATTGCAAGGGTTCCAAGTGACATAAGAAACCACTTAAGTTCTGTTCTGCCTCTTATTACAATGTCTGAAAATCCCTTGATAGGCGCGTCTTTGTAATTCGTAGCAACCTGCAATCTTCTTCCAGTCTCTGATTGTCACACTGATTGTGTGTTGACTGTCTAGATCTCCTGGGGCTAGTCCGGGGGGAACATGCGGATCACTGCACTAATGTCCTTGAGACACATTTGGGAAGTAGACTGAAAGTCTCCCAGGGCTGACTGCAATGCACCAGAAGGAATCAACCCACCCAGGATGCAGGGTTAAGAGATAGTGTCAATTTTGCTTGTCTACCATCTCTGATTCTTGTTCTCTTGCCTGCCAAATACCTCCCAAGGACTTGAGCCTCCTTTCGTCCCACAACTACCAGTCCTAAGCATATGAGCCTACCCAAGTCATAAAGCTCTGCACAGAACTTAGTGTGGCTTCTCTATGCCATTGTTGATCGAAGTGGTAAAGCCCTGTGTGTGTGTGTGTGTTTGGGACAGGGTCTCTTCTCATGCTAAGGATCTTCTGATGCAGAACATGTGCATGTTCACAGACCAAATGCGTGCATCACAACAGAAACAGTCACACCAAGTATGCATTCCCCCCCCCCGAGCAGGCATTTTTGAAGCTGGTTTTAGAACTCTGATTTTCTGTGCTTGTTTCCAGACTTTACTCCCCGATACATACACCAGCCCACAGTTATCATGAAAAGTAGTGATATATACCAGAACATTCAGTGGGACTTTTGAACTCTGTAATGTATCCACAACGGGGTCTGTAATAGCCTGAGATAATGAGTCCTTCGGCTGGAAAAAATGTTTTCCAACAGTATTTATCTGCTCGGATTTATCAGCAATAAAATGTCATACTCTTCGGCTGCTTTGTTTCAAAGATGTTTGATTTTCAAATGGCATTTCCTTAGAGTGGCCCCATATGTAAGACTATATGCGTATGAAATACATACCTGACCCATTCCATCCACACAATGTTTCTAAGAAGGAAGGTTTGCATGAGTTAGAAAAAGGAGTTTTAAGCAGTGCCACACCAGATTTTTGTGAAGTTTGATTTGTCAATGCAAATCTTTCACATTTCTGACCTGGGTTCATAGCTGCAATATGTTGCTGCAGACAGACAAACAGAAATACATGGATACAAAGAACAAACAAAACTGAAATCAAGAGCATCAGAAGTAGGGACCCGGAGAGAGATGTAGATGGGGAATTTGTACCCAGGTCCAGGGTAAAAAAGCAGGTCCGAGAGCCAAATGAGGCAGCCCAGAGATGTTGTGGCATATATTCCAGAGCACAATCCTAATCTGAAGTTAGGCCAGCACAGTTAGGCTGGCACAAGGGACACCACAAAGTGTGTTTGGACCACTCTTGGATTCAGGGAGGATGCCAACCTAAGAGTTCGAAAGCACCTAAAAATGCAAATAGATAAATAGGTACCACTTCAGTGGGAAGGTAGCGTTTCCTGTATTTCCCCTACTAGCCTTCAGCATGTACTATAAACTCCCATACAGAGCATAAAGGTGATGAACTTTTTGTGTTAACCCCAGCAGTGCTATTCAGATTCAGAGTGCAATCCTAACCTGGAGTTAGGCCAGCAATGCTTGGTTGGCATTTGGTCCACTGTAAAGAGCATTTGGACTACTCTCGGAGTCAGGAGGAATGGCGTACATCTGTGTGCTGGTCTCTGACTCCGACAGTGGTCCAAACATACTTGACGGTGTCCTTTGTGCCGGCCAAACTTTGCTGGCCTAACTGTGCCAGCCTAACTCCAGTGAGATTGCACTCTCAAAAACAGAGGAGATGCATGGTGACAATTCACAGTTTGGAAGACTGAGAAACTGGATAAAGGTTTAGAGGCTGGCGAAACTACCTTAGAAAGCAAAATTGGTCTCAGCAAGGGGGTGATAACTCGCTTGCTGAACATCAAAAAAAGCAAGTTTTGCAACACTGGTTTACAATAAAATGATGTGAGAGAACATGAAAGTTCTCTCTGCAGTCCCCATCGAATGCCACACATGATGATTCAGCCCGTTGGTTCTCAGAGTGACGAATCCAACTTCATTTGTTAGGTACAGCCAAGATTAAAGTTGCAGATCTCTGTTCTTCTCCATGGTTGCAATGGTTTAATGAACCATCCGCAAATCACCACACAAACACCCCGACAAGCACTTTTGACACCAAACAAGCCTCTATTCCAATTGCAAGGAAATAAACAAAGAGCTGCATGGCAATTCCTTGTGTCAATTCTTAAGTCACTCAGTGAATATGTTCTCTGCACCACTTCAGACCTACTTAGCTGTGCTGCTACAAGGGAACACATGCAGGTCTTGCTTGCCTACCAGAGCCTTTCAGTTTTCCCCTGCTGGTACTTCAGATTACAGTAACTGCTGTTGTACTAACAAATAGAAAGCTGAGTTCAACTATGGCAGGGCGCTCTTTTAATCCCAATGGATATGTATCCTTTCTCTGGAAATCAAAACAAAACCATCCTTTCCCCCCTGCCCTTTGCTTATTTGAATTGGGTTTGCCTCTTATCTGTTCTTAATCTCTTGCAAACTCGAGACCAGGAAAGTCTTGCAATGAGTAGATAATTTTAAAAAATGACAGCTATCTACATAATTCCTTGACTTTTTTTCCTCAAGGCTGCTTTGTGCATTTATCCTACAAGGCCTGTCCTCAGATTCCGCAAACGCTCCAGCTGTCCTTACTTACTAGGGCCACTTGCAATTTGATGGCTGTTCTCCCTCTGTGCCTATTTTGTAATGATTTTTTTTTGCCTTTGGGGATTGCCCCATTTAAACGCACGCCTAGGCAGGGTGTTTCATATGAGATTGCCCTTACTGTCATTCACTCACAGTTTACGGGAGTTCATATAATGCCACAGGGCACCCATTGTCCATTTGTGTTTCCTATGCACTTAAATCATCTGATTTTGTTTAGATCTGTGATACGGCAGGACGATGACAAAATGTGTGAACTGTTGTTAGCGTTACTGCCATCTAAGTTTTGAGTGGTGTTTGCCGACATGCAGCCAGCCACAAAATAAGCATGAAGGGTCAGTCTACTGCAGCGTTTTTCAATTACTCATAGCTGGTATATGAGGTGTGGCCCTTATGAGGTTTATGGGCCATGATGGGTAGTGCAACCTCCATACTTTAGAAGTAAGCTACCTAAGAATGCCAGATGCAGGGGAGTCGCAACAGGATGCAGGCATCTAGTTGTCTTGTGTGCTCCCTGAAGCATTTGGTGGGCCACTGTGAGATACAGGAAGCTGGACCAGATAACTGGTTTATGAAATAATGCTAATTAGTCATCCCAAAATTAAGGACTCTTTTCCCTGCGCGTATTTGCCAAAGTGTCGTGGCCAGAGTGAGAGGCTAATATTAAAATGCTGTTGTACAAATTTATGGTAAGGCCACATTTGGAGTATTGTGCTGGTACGGACCTAGCTCCCACCCCACAGACAGGATCGCACATTCTGTTTTATTTATCTCATAATTACCTCAGAATTTTACCTCAGAAATTTACCTCAGAATGCCAGATGCAGGGGAGTGGCAACAGGATGCAGGCATCTAGTTGTCTTCTGCGCTCCCTGAGGCCTCTGGTGGGCCACTGTGAAATATAGGAAGCTGGACTAGATGGGCCTTTGGCCTGATCCAGCAGGGCTCTTCTTATATGAGGAGTGGCATGCAATCTCAGGGCCAGCAAGATGGCTGCACCCCAGAAGGATGAGGTCTCATAATTGGAGACCAGAAAGAGCAGGATGTGGTATTGACTGGCCACTGCTAGGTCAGAGAGTGATGCCCTGAGGAAGACAGGCTCCAATCTCTTCCCCACCACCACACCATTGGAGGCACCAGCACCTCCCACCACTAGGGGGTATTGACTTGGCCCGAGTGCCAAGGGGGAGGGCGTTCTGGTGGGCGGGGCAGCCTGGGAAGTAGGTGGAGCCAAGATGCGGTTCTTAGGTCGCATCCAAACCTCAATCCCTGGGCCACACTGCCCTGATTCAGGCCACGCGGCATGCTCAGACATGCACCTGACTTTAGCAGGCAGGTCTGAGCAGGCCATCAGGGTGGCTGGTGCCTATCCCAGGGTAAGGGGATGAACACTCCCTTCTCCTGTGGAGGCTCCAGCCTGCTTCTAAACTCCATTGGATACAGCGCAAGCCAGGCAGCTTCCCTGTTCCAGGGCAGGTTAGGACTGTGCCCTGAAGATGAAAAAGCAATGGCAGGCTTGCATTAAAAGGAGCTTTCCTGGAAGAGCTGTGTTCAATAAGACTTACTCTCGGGGAACTGTATAGGTTTGCAGCCTTAATATATCTGTGGGTTTACCAGCAACAGAAATGTTGAAAAGAATTGCCTTTTCCCCCCCCCCTTCTCCCGAAAAATGCAAGAGAGATTTGGAATGCTGAGCTCTGTTCCTTGCTAACGATTGCTGCCTGCAACTCCCCCTAGCGAAGATGCTATGAAAAGGTTAGCCAATTCTAGGAACTGCCTGAGCAACCATCAATCCCTATTCTAAGTTATATCTCTGCATTTAAATCCCAGTAGCCAAAATGCAGTTTCTGGCAATGCTTAGGGATAGTTCAATAAATCATATTCATCTAGGCAATAGGATCAAGAATAGACAAACCCTCAGTGGAACAGAACGAAAGTGGTTTGCAGTAGCAGAAATACCAATTACGGTGTGATTATTTTCTTTTGACTGCCGTTTGATGGAAAGTTGAAATCACCTCAGGGGAATATATTTGCTTACAGTTCACAAGGAACTGGTTGTTTAGGATGGCCAGGCTAAGAGACCTTCACAAGGGGCTGGCTAGTAATTGAGGAAATCAGAACAAAGTTAGTCAGAAATGGGAGAAAGGGCTGGGATTCTGTGGGAGAGCTTACACTCTGTGTGTGGAAGATTCTTGGTTCAATCCTGGCTATCTCTCAGTAAGAACGCAATCCTAACCTGGAGCTAGGCTGGCACAGTTAGGACCTCCAAGTGGAGACTCCTGAGATCCTAAAAGGCGTCGCAAACTATTTACTTTTGATTGTTAAGTCCCGAGAAAAAAGTCGCCTTTCCTATGGATTTTGGGAAGCTAGTGGTCCTGTTTTAAGTTCCTTGTTTATTGTTTGTTTGTTTGTTTGATGTTGTGCATATTATGTATTATCATGCCAATAAAGGTTCCTAAACTAAACTGAAACGGCAATGTTTGGCTGGCACAAGGCCTCCATAAAGCGTGTTTGGACCACTCAGAGTCAGGGAGGATGGCGCATGTCTATGCGCTGGCCACTCTGACTCGGAGAGTGGTCCAAACGCACTTTACGGTGGCCCTTGTGCCAGCTAAACTTTGCTGGCCTAACTGTGCCGGCCTAATCCAGGGTAGGATTGCATGCCTAGTAACTTTGTGTGTGTATATATAATCATACTAATAATAGAAAAAACAAGTTTATAGGAAATGTTTTCTTTGTGAAAAAATTATAGGCATCTGGGGGCAGACTCTCAGACAACCCATTGCCCCTGTACCTAGGATGCCCCAGCATCTACCCCAACCACCTTATCTTGTACACCACTGCTCTCAGTACAGCTGAGAAGAAACCTTGTCTGTACACCCCTGGAGAGCTCATGCAAGTCAAAGCTGACAAAATCTGAGCTGGAGGGATCAAAGTACATGTCAGTATAAGGCAGCATTCTGTGTGATGTACAGCACCCACTGAACTGTGGGCACCAGTCAGCTGGCAAGTGATGATGAAAAAGACAACCTGCTGGGTCAGGATGCGAATCATCCTATTTCCCACCAGTTTCCTCTAGGATTACTATGCTACAGACTGCAGATGTCATGCCACTCTCTCCCCCTAATGAGGTTTTGCAAGGCTGTTTTATATTCTGTGCCAAGGGAGACAAAATTCTACCACCCCATGACAAAAACTCACCCCATACTCAGAAAAAAAGGTATTGTGCAGATGCAATTAATTTGCCTATGGTAGTGTGGTGTAATGGGTACAGTGTTGGGCTAGGATCAATCTCAGCTTATTCACCTAGCTCTCTGGAGCTGCAATTTTATGCACATTTTCCTGGCAGTAAGCTCCATTGAACTGGTCTGAAACCATTACTAGTCTGAGTAAACATGCATAGCATTGCACTGTGAGTAACTTTGGGTCAATTATTCCTTTCTCTCAGGGTGCAATCCTAACCTGGTGTTAGGCCAGCACAGTTAGGCCAGCAAAGTTTGGCTAGCACAAGGGACACCGTAAAGAGCGTTTGGACCATTCTGGGAATCTGGGAGGATGGCTAATGTCTGAGTGCTGGCCTCTCTGACTCTGAGAGTGGTCCAAACATACTTGACGTTGTCCCTTGTGCCAGCCAAACTGTGCTTGCTTAACTGTGCCGGCCTAATTGTAGGTTAGGATTGCGTCCTCAGTCTATCTCTAGCTAGCTGGTGTAAGGGATATGGATAGGGAGAGGGAAATGGAAATTTGGTAAGGAAAATGGAAGAGGAAAGCTATGTACAACACCCTGAATAAAGGACACATACACAAGGTCACTGTTGGCTATGCCTTTCTATATGCAAACTATTCAATTATGTAAATATACCATTACATTGTAAAGACAGGTGTGTGTTTGTTAGTCAAAACATCTTATTAAAAAAAACTTATGAAATATTGCTACTACAGAATAATTGCATCTGAAGTGGGGGACGAAGAAGAAGATCTATTTTAGAGTTGTACAGCAAACAAAAATTAAAAGCAGGTGAATTCACTGTATCTTGAGGATGTCTTTGGTTTGCAGAGTGAGATTTTCTACACCACTGAAATATTCTGTGGGTTGGAATCCACACATATTTCCTTGCAATATTAAAAAGGGTGCTACTTTGTTGAATAATCACTGGGTGAATAATTTGAATCACTTTGTCAAGTAACCAAAAAAAAAAATTATACCTAGTTGACAAAATAGGTTTTCTTGCACATTAATTTCATGACAGAACCTAGATATGGGAAACCATAATGGCCTGGGAGGTCGATAAACTGTAAACCATAAATGAACAGATAAAGGAAAATGAGGATTCCTTCACTTTTCTGTGAACCAGGCCAGCGTACAAAAGTGGAAAATAAGAGGCATGGTGCAGAAAAATGAAGCAAGGGTCAATTCACTTAAAAAATGAAGTGCAGATGCAAAAATACCTGAGCTTGTAAATGGCAAATCAGCCCAGGTGCGTATCTTACCTGTGGCCCGGGATGGCGTGAGCCATGGGGCACCGGGCAGTGGCGGGGCGCCATTGTGTGTGGTCCGGGCGAGACCGTGTGGTTTTCGGCCCTCCCGCCCACCCACGCTTCCCTTACGTTCGGAAATGGAGTGTTTCCGGGGTAAGGGAGGCGTGTCTGAGCGACGCATGGGGGTGGGGTGACATCCGGGGGTGTGGTTTCAGCGCCAGCCATGGGGCGTGCTCAGGCCTCCGTGCGCGCCTGAAGCAGCCACAAAGGGCGCAATCTTGACCTGGAGTTAGGCCGGCACAGTTAGACCATCAAAGTTTGGCCAGCACAAGATGATACAGTAAAGTATGTGTGGACCACTCTCTGAGTCAGAGAGGCCAGCACACAGACATGCGCCATCCTCCCCGACTCCGAGAGTGGTCCAAACGCCACTCCCTTGTATCTGGCATTCTGAGGTAAATTTCTGAGGTAAAATTCTGAGGTAAATATAAGGTAAATAAATCGAAGTCTGGCCAGCACAAGGGCCACCGTAAAGTATGTTTGGACCACTCAGAGTCAGAGAGACCAGCACACAGACATGCGCCATCCTTCAAGAATGGTCCAAAAGCGGTCTTTGCAGGCCTCACTGCACTTCTTTACGCAATTCCTGATCATTCCTACTACGGACCAGCTCTGCTGGGTGCCCTCAAGTTCTACCATGACCAGAGAAGAACCAAAAAGCTCTCTCCATTCACTCCAAACCATTCCTAATGTTATAAACTTTTATCAGCTTCTGCCTTGCCAATATTTATCTCCCCCAGTGAATTTGCATTGGTCCTTGCAAACGAGCGTGCATACGAAAAAAACCGCAAAACCCGACTGCTATAAACACTGCATTTTCCTTGGAATAAAACAGAGCACTTCACCAACCTTTTGTCAATGGGCTTCTTCAAATCAGTGTATCATTAGTATACTGCATCTTACAAATCAGGGATTCTGGGCACATCCACCAGCTGCTTCACTTTTCTGTGAACATCCTCCAGTGGGTTTTGACAAAGCAGCTAAGATTTGTCTACTTGGCTGAGATGGTATGGATGACTTCCTGGCTTTACCAAACTCCATTGTGCCTGTCAACTAGAAATCACGTTGCTAGTCAGATCTTGCTTTTCACATAAATGGAGGTGGGAAAAAATGGTTCTGTTTGTTTGTTTGTTTTCTTCTTCACAGGTTTCGGTGTTTTCCAAAGGCAGAAGTGCAGAAAGTGGTGTTTGCTTTTTATTCACAATTCACTTTGTAATTATAAATTATAATTGCTTTAAAATTAAAAATGGACTAGGTAGGTGACATAGCTGTACAGGGCCTGATCCTATCCAACTTTCCAGCACTGATGCAGTTGTGCCAGCTGGGCATGCGCTGCATCCTGCAGTAGAAGGCTAGCCAGAGGTCTCCTCAAGGTAAGGGAAATTTGTTCCCTTACCTTAGGGTTGTATTGAGGCTACATCAGTGCTGAAGAGTTGCATAGGATCAGGCCCTTAGTATCACAGATGAAACCAATCATTATCCATGCACTGCGCCATTAACAACCAGGACCACGGCAATGGGAAAGGATTAAGGACAATTCCACGCCCACAACAGTACTGATCAGAATGGCCCACCCTCTGCAGATGCTGTTTCTCAATTACTACTACTACAAGAAACTACTACTACAAGAAACTACTACGAAGAAGAAGATAGCGTGACAAATATATTGCCAAGTTTAGGCCCTTGTAAAGTCCATTATGCTGCCTAGTTCTTAGCTAAGCATCGGTTGTTTAGCAAACAATCAGGATACATCATTCAGTGAGTGACAGGATCACTGCGTCCTGGACAACTGTGTCCCGGCTAAATGCGTCCCAGTCATGAGGTTCCCTGGACATTTGCACCCAGTCTCTGTGTGTATGTGTTTGTCTGCCTGCTTGAACCCAATCACCTGAGCTACCATTAAAACAGTAGGCATTTGATGGTTCCAGGGCATAAACTGCGGGCACCATCTTATAGGCCCCAGTCTTTTGGGTTCTTACACTGTGATTATGTAGAACAGTCCTCAACTTTGGAAACGGGGCCTTCTTTGCATTTAAAGCTAGAAGCAGTTTCTAGCATAAGTTGTAATGTGCGAGAGTATCAAAATTTCAGGCATGCAGCCTTTTCATGGGAGGAGTTTTCGAGGCGCTGAAGGGTTGCAAGGTGGAACTTCTATAAAAGTACATCATGCAAATTCATGCGCTTATCCCTGAGCTGCAGTATTATATAATCCTCTTGCAGATACAGCTGTCAAAAAAACACACCACATTATGACACAGCAGAAGGCAATCGGAAGTCACAGCGATCCTATTATTTACTAGCCAACGACAGCCACGTTGTCATGTCTTGCATCATTCAAACTGCCGCTGGAGGCTACATCTTTGCAGCCTTTGAAACCTGCCAAATAATTAACTTTTAACAGCTATTCTGCAATTCCTTGATCTTAGTTAACGTGTATTAACAATTAATTCATCTCTGCCATCAATATCACTGAGCCAATGAAGGTTTGCTAAATTTTGACCATGAACGCAACAGCGGGACTTGGGGTGAGCTTTTGTCATTGGCCCACATTATCATGGACAGGAGACAGGCCCTCTTTCAGTGGTGTCATCTAAATGATTTAACAACAGGTACTCACTTTTGATTGGCACATGACGGGACCCGCCCACCCACCGGAAGTGACGTCATAAGCCGGAAGTGAGGTCGTGGCAGGAAGGGACATGAAAAAAGCCCTTTTTGAGGCCTCAGACCATTTTAAACTGACCCAACAGTTGCAACAGTATTCCACAGCACCCCCAGAACACGTTAAGGAGGCCTGGCATCATGTTAAAGTGACCCAACAGTTCCAAAACCCCAGAGCAGCTCATTTTTCAGTGGCAAGGCAAGGCAAGGCTCCACTCGCTGCCTGCCTGCCTGGCTGGCTGGCTCTGAGAACGTGCAGGCAACTCAAACGTGCAGGAAATTCAAATGTTACAGGGGGCGGAGTCAACGAGTGGGTGGGCGTATGGGCGGGGCCAACTGTAATCCTAGAAACCGGTACTCGCGTACCCCCGCGTACCCCCTGCATGACATCACTGCCCTCTTTCAATGTCCTCACAGGTCCTGGGGAAAGAACTCTGAACAATCACGTGGAGGCAACTGGGAAAGAAGCAGGCTGATGATCAGAAACGCTGCCCTGCCTCATCAGAGGGCCAGCGTCTGTAGCACAAAGGGTGAGGTGTCTTGGCAGTCCAATACATTTCATTTCATACAACACATCCAATACAGTTCGTTTGCTAAACTGTACTAACAGGTCAAAACGGGGATGGCCAAGGAGAAGAGAGAACATCTGTGGTAGGAGGGTCAACGTGACCAATGTTGTCACATTGGGGCCCAGGCTTTGGGGGGGGGGGCGCACCAGTGCAGAGAGCATATCGCCTGCTGCTGCAGCTGGGATGTCTATGGGCTGTAAGTCAGTGGGGTGAGCATAGCAGCTTTATCTTGGGCCCTCCCACCTGCCTCTGCCTCCCAACAGCCCAAAATGGGCCTCCTGGAAACAACTGGTGGGGACACCATCATGTCACCGTCAACCATTTCCAGATGCCACACTTTGTGAGTGGAACCATAAGTGCTCTTCTCGGTGAGCAGGGCACCCCCACAGAGAGTGTGGGGACCCCGCGGGAATGCCCTGCATTGGGTCCTGCTGTTCCTGGAGCCAGCCCTGGCTCTAAAGAGACTCCAGCTCTGGTGAAAAACACCTGGATGAGTTCATGTCTGAGGATATATGGGGGAGTAGAAGCACACACAACTAGGTTCTGCAGAACTTTCAGTAGGTGTCCCGATTCTCAGACTTGGCCACGTGATTGCGCTTCAGTACAATCGTGGTATTCAATACACAATACCATGTGATGGTTCTCTATGAAAAGGAACCATGAAAGTGATGCACAATCAAAATCATTCACCCATATTACACCTATGTTTAGGAGTTGTATAAATCAGCATGACCATTTCCAAGTTGTATACTTGTGGGTTTTGTTAAATACTGATGTAGAATGCTCAATAGGGATGTGGTGGCGCAGCGGGTTAAACCGCTGCTGCTGGGCTTTCCGACCGGAAGGTTGGGAGTTCAAGACTGCACGATGGAGATGGCTTGTCCCAGCTCCTGCCAACCTAGCAGTTCGAAAGCACCTAAATGCAAGTAGAGAAATAGGGACCACTTTGGTGGGAAGGGAACGGCGTTCCGTGCGCTACGGCGTAGAGTCATGCCGGCCACATGACCACGGAAGCTTGTCCTAGGACAAAACGCCGGCTCTACAGGCTTTGAAATGGAGATGAGCACCGCCCCCTACAGTCGGTCACGACTAGACCATTCGGTCGTGGGGAAACCTTTACCTTTAGAATGCTCAGTGCTATGGGTCCAAAAGCAAGGCCACATAAAACCTTCACTTTGTGGAGATCAAGGAGCTACTTATAAAGTCTGGTGGCCTATTGCGCCCTAATGAGCCCGTCTAACTCGGTGGAAAAGCCGAACTCAAGACCAATTTATTTATCCAATCCATGCATTCTGGAGGGGATCAACTGATGCATTTCTTAGTTGTTGAAAAATCCATTGTATTCCAGGCAGTGCTGCAGAACGAGTAATCAAGGAATTGAAATACAGTCTAAGGAGAAGATTTTAAATGAATCTCCTTGTAATTGCTGGGTACTGACACAATCTTAAACTAAAATAGCAGGTAACAGAATCTTTTCCTATTGAAAATACCTTTTAAATGAAAGAATGAAATGCATAGGATACCTACAACAAACTGTGCCTTGTTAGGGTGCATTAGCCTGAAATTTATAGCTTCCCTGTAAAAGCTAATTTAATGTTACAATAAAAGTATTGTTTGTTCTTGCATTTTTGCATGTCTAGACTGCTCTTGGAGGTCTATTTTTTTTTAACTAAGCTGTGCTGTAAAGCATAGCGGCGAGACAATATATTTCCAAGTTCTCTTGGATTACTATTATTTTACAAGTCATTAACCCCAAAAGACCTTTATAGACGCAGAAAGTGGCACCATGTGGAACGTGCGAAGTTTAAAAAGTTAATTTCAATGCACAATTTGAGTGGCCTTTTATTTTTCCCCATCAAGTGCCTTTTAGCAAAGGTAGACAGAAAAAAAAAGCATCTCTTCCTAAGGGCTATGCTTGGCCTTGGAGGTGTGACATTAAGGTGTTTGACGTCTCACTCTTTGCTACTTTTCAGGTTGTGATTCTATCGATTTTCTTGTTTGGTTTTTACTGTTGTCTGAAAACTGGACTGTAATTGAAGCCAGCACTTTGGGCCATTAATTAAGCTTTGCTTTCAAATTTGCAAGACGAAGGCCCATGAAAAGGACTCCATCATGTTTATCCAGCGATATGTGTTGAGCATGTCAGCAACAGTATACAGAGAGTGGACACGTGCATTCAGACTATTAAAAAAAAAGAACCCCTCTTGTAGTAATATATTCCCATGGTGGTCTGCAACAATATAAACCAGCAAAATAACAATCACAAAATCAATAAAACAATCAAATGACCGATAAGGACAATCAAATCATTTCAAACACATGTGACAAGCAGTAATTGCAATGCTTGCTAACGTAGTCAGCTATTGAAAGCTTTGGAGTAAGGAGCGATGTGAAGAAAACAAGACTTCTGAGTGAATAGCCTTATTTAAAAATATTTAGATGCCACTTTTCAGTACAAAGTTCACCCAACGTGGCTGAAGGGTCCAGTCATTCACATGGGCACAGATTCTGAACCCAGGTACAATGTGATGTGTGAATAGCCTTTTAGTCTCAGTGAGACAAGTGAATTTTCTGAGGGCTACTTACAATCCTCAACAAAATGCAAGCCAACCGTTATTTTTGTTTGTTTAATTCACAGTAATGTGTTTGGATCGAAAGAACCTGTGTTCTACAGTGGCTGTCACACAATTTGGAAATGTTAAAATCAATAACAAAGAAACATGGAGGTCCTTGTCCATCCATGCAACTAGCCAATGAAGTTTGTTGATGTGGTGCAGTTCCTTTATTCTTGCTAAGCTCCATGCCTTTGTTAAATGGTCAGAGTTTTTTTTAAAAATGGCGATGCCATTGACAATTCATTTTCTTTGCTTTTATAGAGCTTCATTACTGTGAGGAAAGTGAAAGGTAATTGCATTGTCATCAGCCAGCGAGATCATTTGCTTCGTGAAACAACGTTTACAGTTGGGTTTATTTCCCCCCTCAAATATAATTAAAATCACCAATTTTTGGCCATTGCTGAGATCTGCTCTCTGAGGTGTTGGGTAAAAACACTGGCACCCTCATTAGTCCATGAAGACAAACTCATCCTGTCAGCCCAACACTGAGGAAAATTTTGCCCCACAACTACGCCAAATTAGAAGGTGGAAGAAGACAGGAAATAGTGAAATTCTCCTCACAACTTGACAGGGTGACACAGATGGTGGATACCGTGGAACTCATTTTATGTACTTATCTTATTTCCTCAATTTATGTCCTGCTTTTCTCCTTGAAGGGCTCCTAAAGCAGCTTACAAAACACAAAACCACATTTCGAACAATTTCCATACAAACATTGAAATGCCTGGAAATTGGTATCTAATTTTCCACATAGTTTACCACACACTGGCAATTGTACTACAAAGAAGTAAATCTCTTCAGTTCAGGATATTAAGTTGACCCTTGCACCACAGTTGTGCATATCTGGCACCAAATTCTCATGTAGTGTGAGATAAAAATAAAGTATATTATTTATGCATTTATATCCACATGGTCCAACATATCTGCAGGTAGATGTTACTCTTTCCTAAATGGTGTCTAATATTGAAATATGAAATTTCATATTTGAAAATGCAGTTTCCTGCTGAAAAGGATTATATCTGGCCATTTTGCTACATTAGGCCTCAAGGCAGCATATATGAGGCCTACCTTTTGCATACAGTAGGTCTCAAGGTAGCTTAAAATATTAGCAATAGGAAAAATAGAATGAAGTTCTATTTAAAACAGTGGTCCTCGGGTCCTCAAACATTTTAGCACCGGGACCCACTTTCTAGAATGCTAATCTGTCCAGGACCCACTGAAAGTGATGTCACACTGTCATTGTGAGGCCAGAGCCTGCTGCTTTCCTGAGAATGCAGCAATAAGTTGGTGGTGGTTTTTTTTTTCTTAGCCATTTTCCAACAGCAAAGTAAACAGGGGGAAAAAGCCTGTTTACAATCTTGACACAAGCAAAATAACCATACAGCCCTCCCTCTTTTCAGTGTCCCATCTTATCATATTTTCAATATGGCTGCTGTAGGTGCTTTGCGACACACCCGAAATTGGGTGCCAACCCGCAGTTTGGGAACCACCGATTTAAAACACAAACTGAAAATCCATAAACAAGAGAGGGGCAAAATTGCTTCAGCCAGTTTAAGATGCATTGGTGTAAACAGCTGAAGCAAACACGATGCCCAAAATAGGCTGGTCAGGCAGAGGCAGGTGACTGAAATCTCAGGTGATTGCTCACCACCTGGGAAACTCTGGTCTCTGAGTGAACACAGACCACCATTCTCCCACACAGCTGCACTCCATTTATGCCTAAACTGTCTTCCCCTCACAGCAGGGTAGGAGAAATGACAAAATGGGCTTGCAGTGGAAAAAAAAATCACCTGAGAAAAGTAGTGTTATTTGCATCCACACTGCCAAGTCCTTTACAAGGCATGTCATAGTAAGACTGAGCCCCAGTTTCAGCCTTTTCACTTTTTGCTCTGGGCTTTTGTGGCCAGATTTTGTTTTCATGAGCTTTTTTTTATTGTACTTTTCTTTAGGATGAGTCTGCAAAAAAAAAGGGAGGGCACAAAAAGACACCAGGGGCCTGATCTGTTTCCTATGTATTTATTTCCAACTCTGTCAGGAAACTAGACTGGATGGGTTTGTCACTTTGTTTTTGTTAGAAAGTAAAGCCTTTTATTGCTGTTTATCAATATTGTACGCTGGTGTGGAAAATCTGCAGCATAAAAACAAAACCAAGGCTTTTATGCAAACAAAGTCAGATGAAGCCCCCTGGAAATGGAGTTGGACCCAGAAAGTTATGTTTTACTTGTCGTGCTGATTTTAATGGTGCTTCGGGAGTCTCTCAGGGAACCGTCTTTTCAGTTGTTTTGCTCTAGTTGTTGTGGAAAAGTGGCCTATAAATATCTGAAGTTGCCAGAACAGGCATCAAAAACTGTCTTTGGAAAGCAAATGTTTACTTGCAAATGTTTAGCCCAGCAATGGGATTCACAGATTGACAAGGGGAACGCTGGGCGGGACTAACGCGGGGCTTCCACGTGATTGGCTGCCTGTCCGCAGCGTTCCGCAGCTGTCTTGGCCTCGGGGGGGGGCTGCCCCCGGTTAGCGCACCCCACCACTGCTTGCCCAGGCACCCGGCGCGACCCTCACCTGTCCCCCGCGGCGAGCAGGAGCCCTCCCGAGGCCAGGACAGCTGCAGAACGCTGCGGACGGGCTGCCACTCAAGCAGAAGTCCCGCCTAAGTCCCGCCTAGGGTTCCCCTTGTCAATTTGTGAATCCCATCGCTAGTTTAGCCCCTTCCCATATAAATGAAGGGTGGGGCAGCTATTCATACACTAAAGCTATTCATACACTTTTTTTTTTTGCATCCTTTTATATCTTTGTACTTTTTATGATCCATGGGATTGGCTTTTTGTATGTTTTATTTTTAATATTGTTTTTAATTATTGTTTTTTAATTGATGGAATTGTGTTTTAAATTTGTAATGCCGCCTTGAGTGCCTTCGGGCAGAAAGGTGGGGTAGAAATTTAATAAATAATGATAATGATAATGATAATAAAGGCCCGTGTACGTGGGGAGGGAATTCATCCATTTTCCCTCAGCCTAGCTCCAAAAGGAAAAGTGAGGTGGGCAGAAGGACCTTTCTTAAAACTTTAGAGCAGTGGTTCCCAAACTGTGGGTTGGGACCCACCAGTGGGTTGTGAGCCAATTTCAGGTGGGTCGCGAAGCACCTAGAGTGGCCATATTGAAAATATGAGAAGATGGGATGCTGGAAAGGGGGAGGACTGTGGAGTTATTTTGCTTGTGTCAAAGTTGCAAAAAGGCTTTTTTCCTTTCTGATTCACTTTGCTATTGGAAAATGGCTGAGAAATAATCCAATTTATTGCTGCATTCTCTGGAAAGCAGCAGGCTCTGGCGTCACAATGACGGCATTTCCAGCAGTGACATCACTTCTGGTGGGTCCCAGATAGATTGTCATTCTAAAAAGTGGATCCTGGTGCTAAAACATTTGAGAACTCCTGCTTTATAGCATAGTGGACGGCTGGTTTAACTCTCTTTCCCAATCTGACATCTGTAAGGGGGTAATTTAGGATGTTATTGTTTGAGGAAGGTGTTCATTAGACATAAGTTAAAGGGGTGTGTGTGTGTGTGTGTGTGTGTGTGTGTGTGTGTGTGAGAGAGAGAGAGAGAGAGAGAGAGAGAGAGAGAATTTGCATGTGAAGGAAAACTTTGGGAAGTTATTATTTGAGAAAAATGTTCATTACACATAAGTAAAAAGCTTGTGAGCACAATCCGATGCATGTCTGCTAAGAAGTCCCATTGTGTTCAATTGTGCTTACTCCTGTCCAAAGTGAGCATGCATAGGATTGCAGCCTTGTGTGTGAGGGGAAATGTAAGGAAGTTATTGTTTGAAGGTGTGTTCGTTAAACACAAGTAAAAGGCATATGTGTGAATTGAGAGAGGGGGGATAATAACACAGTGAAGTTATTGTTTGAGGGTGGAGAATAACATAGGGATGTTATTGTTGTTACTTATGCCATTAAGGCATGAGTAAAAAGCTTTTATGACTGTCTGTGAGTGCACATATACATATTTGTATTCCACTCTCATATTTCCGGAACTAACAATTCAAGGAAATGAACATATACAAAGCTTGGGATTGGAATTCAGGGTTATAGAAATGTATGCTGATCACAAGCTGTGGCTCAGTGGTGAATCAGAGAATTTGCATGCAGAAGGCCTCAGTTTCAATCCCTAACATCTCCCTGTAGGATTGGAAAAGACCCTTTTCTGACACTCTGCGGAGAGGCTGCCAGTCTGGGATGACAATTCTGGACTATTTAGACCAGGCATCTCCAAACCCTGGCCTGCAGGCTGCGTCCAGTAAACCCAGAATAATCACAATAACCATTCTGGATGTGGGGCAGAAGTGGCAAAGGCTTACCATTCTGCCCTACAGCCACCTTTCTTCATGCCGGATTGTTGCAGAGTGTCATGCTCTAAGTCATAAATCTGGGGGTGAACCCACGCAGAAAAACCCCGTGTGCAGAAAAACCCCTGCATGGTCTGTGTTGCGACCATGCAGGTCTAGAAAAAAGGCGCCTGAGGGGGGACATGATTGAGACATACAAAATTTACCCCTGCTAACTGGGCAAGAGACACTTTTTCAAGTGGTGTTCCTCTCATATTTAGCAGGGGAAGAGTAATTGTCCCTCTTTACCCCTGCGCAGTCTTTCTAGTGGCTGTTGCTGGTGGTCTGTCATGTTTTAGATTGTGAGCCCTTTGGGACAGGGAGCCATTTAACTTTATTATTATTACTATTTGCCTGTAAACCGCTTTGTGAATTTCATGTTGAAAAGCGGTATATAAGTACCTGATTGATTGGTTGATTGATACAAAATTATGCATGGAAGGGATAAAGTCGATAGAGGGATGTTCTTTTCCCTCTCTCAAACACCAGAACCAGGGGGCATCCACTAAAACTGAGGGTTGGGAGAGTTAAAACAGATAAAAGGAAGTACTTTTTTACCCAGCGGGTAGTTAATCTGTGGAACTCTTTGCCACAGGAGATGGTGATGGCATCTGGTCTTGATGCCTTTAAGAGGGGATTGGACGGATTTCTGGAGGAAAGGTCCATCGTGGGCTATAGGCAATGATGGATTGTGCAACTTCCTTACAAAGGTGGTGGGCTACTGGTACCGGGTGCAACAGGATGCAAGCACCTTGTTGTCTCATGCCTCCCTAGGGCACCGGGTGGGCCGCTGTGAGATACAGGAAGCTGGACTAGATGGGCCTTTGGCCTGATCCAGCGGGGCTCTTCTTATGTTCTTATGTTAGACGCACCAATGTGCTGATTCAGCAGAAAGGGGCCTCCTAAACCATTTGCTATGATTTTCTTGGAAGCCCTGCTTTGAAATGTAGCACACTTGCTTAATGAGGAAGGCCAGCCACATTTCTGCATTAGAAGCAGATGTGGGTCACTAAAAGAAAAGTCTGTATATGCAACCTTTATATTCATTTGATTCCCTGGGGGGAGGTGGGGAGTGTGAATATGTCAGGGGAAGGATTAGTCCAGAAATACATGAGGTAATCCCAGTATAGAGTAATATGGCTGATGTAAATTGACTGTAAATCTACGCTACGTATATAAGTATTAGTAAGTGAGAAATAAGCCTGCTAGGGTGAGGGTGATTCGGTATCTGAAAACCAGCTGCCTCAAAATGCCTGTCGCTCTTCCTTCTCTGTATATAAACACAAACTGGAAAGCAAGAATGCTATTTTGTGTGGCTCACATACCATAATCCATCCCTCACTACTTGATGAATTGGGGGGGGGGGTTGTCTGTTAATCTACACACAGTGTGTCTCCGCTTTTCAAGCCTGATCTATTTTGTTTGTTTTTCCTACTAAACTAGCTGCTGCTGCTGCTTCTTCTAAAATTCATTTCATCCTCTGGAATAACAAAGTTCAGAAAAGGGAGTTTGAAAAAGCATTTATTAATTATTTTGTTTAGCAAACATTGGGCACTTCTGGCATATCACAATTCCCAGCAACTAACCCAAGATGCACAGCTTGTTAAAGTCAATATTGTGCATTAACAAGAAGTAGCAAACCTTTTAAAAACTGAAATCCCAGAGGGGAAAAAAAGATGGGTGTTCATGAAAATGGGAATTGTCTTCTGATATTGCAGCAGCAAACCATTTAGGGTTGCAATCCTATTCGTATTTGCCTGGAAGTAAGTTTGTATTGTAAGTTTGTAAGTTTAGAGGGACGTGGTGGCGCAGCGGGTTAAACCGCTGCTGCTGGGTTTTCCGACCGGAAGGTTGGGAGTTCAAGACTGTGTAACGGAGTGAGGTCCCGTTGCTTGTCCCAGCTCCTGCCAACCTAACTGTTCGAAAGCACCTAAATGCAAGTAGATAAATAGGGACCACGTCGGTGGGAAGGGAACAGCGTTCCGTGCACTAGGGCGTAGAGTCACGCCGGCCGCATGATCATGGAAACTTGTCCTCAGACAAAAACTGGCTCTACAGGCTTAGAAACGGAGATGAGCACCGCCCCCTACAGTCGGTCACGACTAGACCATTTGGTCATGGGGAAAACTTTACCTTTAAGTTTGTACTGAATAGAGTTAGACTTGGTTCTCTGTTAAGAAGTAAAGGATCAGGGACAAAGTATTCTAAGACAGTACTTACTTAGGGTTGAATTCCTTGTTTGTTTTATGACTTAAATAGCAGGCAAGGAGAGGGCTAATTAGGATTGCCACCATGGAGCGAGGGGGGTTAATCTTCTGCCCCAGTGCTTGAATTAAAGGGAGCATGTAGGGTTGCCAGATACAAACTGGGACAGAGTGCCTCTACCTTTAACCATTGTATAGCAGAGGGAATTTGGGCAGGAGCAGCTCATCATGGAAGCGTTTCAAAAGCTGCACCTGCCCAAATTCCCTCTTATGCACAATGGTTAAAGGTATAGACACTCTGTCTCCATTTGTATCTGGTACCCTAAGCACAGGGCTGGAGTTCATATTGTGTTGCTCCCTATCTGTTTTGGGATCTTTCATGTTGCTTCCTATTTGTAATGGCTAGGAATATAGGAACAGCTCCACTAGATCAGGTCAAAGACCCATCTAGATCAACTTCCTGTCTCACAATGGCCCACGAAATGCCTTGGGGCAGTGGTTCCTTGTTTATTTTATGACTTAAATAGCAGCCATATGTTCTTACGTTCCCAAACTGTTCCTTCTTGCAGGAGATGGATTAGAAAGAAAGAGAACTAAGGCAGTCCCTTCATTTGCAGTCACCACCATTGTCTCTATGATGTACAGCACACACCAAAACACAAAAGGCAGAAGAAACCTGGGAGAAGGAGAGGACATCTGTTCTGAGGTATGGTACTACAGTTTCAGTTGTTTTCTGCTACATTCATTGAAGTTATATGAATTATGGGCACAATCCGAACCAACTTTCCAGCACTGGGGTAAAGGCAATGCAGCTCCGAGGTAAGGGAACAAACACTCCTGTACCTTAAGGAGGCCTCCATGATTACTACTCCACTGCAGGATGCAGCACATGCCCCATTAGCACAGCTATGTCAGTGCTGGAAAGTTGGTTAGGACTGCACCTGGAGAGTTGATCTGGATTGGAATTGTGGGGAGGGGGGGGAGCTAAAGTCTTCCATGCTATGATTGAGTTCCCCTTCCCCATCTGCTATTTAAGTTACGGAAAGCAAAGCCTTAATCACAACTTCAGTGTAAAATGCATGTACCCCCAGTTAGTTAGTTTGGGACTGAAATCAGAATAACTACTTCAGAGTGAATAGTTTTGAGAAGAGTGGCTTTACAATCACACCAGCTTATGCCATTTTCCCCTCGGAATATAGAGTTAGCATTTTTTCTTCTTCTTTATGGCAAGGCTCTTGTGCCTTTTAACAGCTGTGTGATTAGCAAAACTATCAGCAGGGGGTGAAGCTTTTTCCTGGCATGAAGATGAAATTACAGGGAAACGCGTCAGTCGCTCAGAGTTTGCTTGCTGGACCGTTCTTTAAAAAACACAAAAACCATGCAGCCATTCTAAGAACACAGTCCTGGTCATGTATGCCATTCAATTAAGTTCAATGGGACTTACACCCAGGAATGTGTGTACAGGATTTCAGCCTGAGGAATGGACAGGTGACATGGACTGTTCACAAACAGTCTCCTCTGGGAGAAAGTGAGAGGTCAGCTGGGCTGGAATTAAAACCCCACATTGATTTCAGGGTTTACAGGAATTGTGCTGGGAAAGCAAGTTAGCTGAATTAAAAGGTGCCCCAGGAAGCGGTGAACTTTCAGGGGATGGAGTCAGAGTAGTAGGCAAAGGCACAGTGGTGTCATTCAACTGATTTAGGAACAGGAACTCACTTTTGATTGGCACTTGTCAGGAACCCGGAACCAGCCTCGGAGCCCGTTAGGATCTGGAATGCCTGTTCTGGCCCGTTCCCCCTGAATGACATCACTGCCTTCGCCCCCCTAGGAATCCGGAGTTGCTCTCTTTAACCCTCTGAGTGCCGGCCAACCAAGAAGAAAAGCTCTTTGTAGAGTAATTGGGAGGTAAGGGGGGAGGCGGGAGAGTGAAGTGGGCGGAGTCAGCCCTAATTTTAACTAGTGGAACTGAGTTCCCTCGTTCCCCCTGCATGACATCACTGCAAAGGCAGCCTTAACCAGAAGCTGCATGGCTATGTAGCCGCACAACTTCCTTCTCAACACTCTGAAGCTCAGTGGTAATGAGGGTGTGCTGTGGGAGTTTGAGGAAGAGTATTTGTAGGGCCTTGGTGGATGTGAGCCCTTGGCCAGCAGTGCGGTGTGTGTTGTCAACTGTAAAACAACCATGACCACTTTGACAATTTTTGTGCCTTCTCAGTGTGCCTTGAGATGAGAACGGTTGAAAATCGCTCTACTTAGAGGGAAGGCTGATTGGAGGAGGCAGACTTGAGAGGAAAAGGCAATAACCACAATATCTCTTGCGCTGGGCAAATTTTGCTGGCCTCACTGTGTCGGCCTAACTCCAGGTTAGGATTGCGCCCTGACATACAAAATTATTCAGGGGAATGAATAGAGTGGAGGATTTCTTCTCCCTCTTACACAACAATAGAACCAGGGGTCATCCATTAATACAGAGATTCGGGAGTGTTAGACCAGACAAAAGAAAATATTTCTTTATCCAGCGTGTAATTAGTCTGTGGGACTCCTTGCCACAGGATGCGGTGATAGATGCCTTTAAAAGGGAAGTGGAAGAAAAGCACAGCACAGGTGACAAGCCATGACCATCACCCAAGTTTTAGAAATAGGCTACCTCAGAACCCCAGGTGCAAGGAGGTGGCAACAGAATGCCGGTCTCTTGTTGCCTTGTGTGCTCCCTGAGGCATCTGGTGGGCCACTGCGAGGCACAGGAAGCTGGGCTAATTGGGTGTTTGGCCCGATCCAGCGGCGCTCTTAGGTTCACCCAGCACAAGATTTACTTCTGAGTAAACATGCATAGGAATGCCCTGCAATTTGCCTGTCTCCTGGAAGCGCGCTTCTCTCGGGACGCTTGGAATTCCTCTTGCAGCTATTCCTCGAGCGAAAAAGGCGAGGCGGCAGCAGAAGCAACGAGCGGAGCCCTTTTAAGACCACGAGCGAGGGCGAGAAAGCTTTTCCAAATCCCCCCTTTCTCCCCCGCCGTTTGCATTTGCATGTCCCCGCCCCTTTTGCAGTGATGTCAGCCCCGGCGCGGACTTGCTGGCAGTGTTGGGGAAAGCGGAGTTCAGACGGCAGCAGCAGGAGCGGGGAGGCAGCCGCTGCGTGGAGCAATAGCGACGCGGCCGTAACAGCAGCCCCGGGCGAGAGCGCGCTCCGCCAGGCTCGCTCCCCCCACCTCTCCAGCGCGCCTGTGGATCCGGCAGGTCTTGGGCACGCTGAGCCAAAGAAGGGACTCCCTCTCCCCGCTCCTGTGGGGATTTGCCTCGCTCCGGACGCCTCTTTGCGTGCGCCCCGACCTCCCCGAAGGGCTTGACTCTGCAAGGAAGACTTGGGCTTGGCGATTGCGCGAAAGCAGGAGGCATCTCCCTCCCTCCCTCTCGGTCTTGTTCCTTGCAAGTTGACAGATTCCCGTGTGCAAGTTGTAAAGCGAGCGAGCAAACAAGCAAGCAAGCAAGCAACCAGCTTTCCGGAGTAGGCATCCTTGTTCTTCTTCAAGCACTCCTTTAGGGGTTCGAGGAGGGAGAGTATCTCCGTTGCCTTTTTTTTTTTTTTAAACAAAATCCCCCCTCCTCCCCATTGCAAATTAAGGCATATTTGAATAACTTTCAAGTTGAGCATTTCTTGCTACTTCTGTCTGTCTCTCTGTGTGTTTTTTTAAACTAGGGAGGAAGTAAAAAAATCCCACTACCGCGTATTTGATCTACCCAGCCTCTTTTCTTTTTTTAAAAAAAAAAAAAAATTGAGCAGACTAAGGATTTTCCCATGGTGCGTTTGGCTCTGACTTGAAGGCAGCGGAGGAGCATGGCTGAGGAGCCCGTTTAGACGGAGATTTCTCTTGCAGAGAAGGAATTCAAGGTAAGGCTCTGAAGTGCGTGGTGCGGGGAGAGAAAGGGTCTCGGGAGGTCTTGAACGAAAGCCATTGGAGGGTTCTGGGCAAGCCGGTATCTATCCCCCTTCCAACCCCCCCCCCATACCCTCCCTTGTCAATTCAACGCATCCTTCGTGGAGATGCCTTCAGTGAATACGATGACTAACCAGGAACGGGGAAGCGAATGGCAAATGTCTCTGTGGAGGAGTGTGTTAATACTACGATGTGTGTGTTCAGATCTTTGCAATCCTCCGGGTTTGGAGTGGTACATCTGCGGTTTTAGGTCTTGCAGGAAAGAAGCAAACTATGTCGCTTCTGAGAGGAGGGGGTGGGGGTGCAGATGGTAGATTTGCTGAAGATAGCATCTAATCCCCCTCCCCGTTATTGCAGTGCAACCTCATTGCTCCAGCAACAGCAGTTCACATTTGGGTGTCCAGACACGGTGTCTGACACTTGTACACGACCCAAAATATATTGGGGCAGAGGCAACACAGGCAAACATATGGACTGTTTTATTGCTGCAATTGTAATCCTGTAATGGAGCCTGCATTAGATGGGGATTGCATTAGAAACCTGCTGGTGTGTGGGGAGGAGAGCCAGCGTGAGAGAGTGAAGTCAGCCCCCAGCACTGTGCTGGATTGTAAATGAAGTTCCCTGATTGAAGGATTTCCTTGAACTCTGATGAGCTTAAAGTTGCTGTGCATTTAGTGTATTGGAATGAGATGGAAAGCAGGTCAGGCAGGGAAGGAAAATATATATAT
The DNA here is from genome assembly GCA_029204185.1 of Lerista edwardsae. Classification (NCBI taxonomy): domain Eukaryota; kingdom Metazoa; phylum Chordata; class Lepidosauria; order Squamata; family Scincidae; genus Lerista; species Lerista edwardsae. The sequence continues at coordinate 8,761,337 of JAJKFI010000023.1, read as the reverse complement.
ATATACACACACACACACTTTTTCATTTCCTCAAGCCCTTGAATTAGTGGGAGAGGAAATCCAAGCACTGCAGTGATTGGGCTGATAGCTCTGTGTGGACCAACTGCCCAGGAAAGCAAAGGGGAGGGCATATCCAGGCAGATGATGCAAAGAGCTCTCCCCCCCCTTTTTCATTTTAAGGGTGTTGGAGAAAGAAGTGAATAAGGGCAAGTCATGCTTTTTCTCCTAGGTGGAAATTGATCAGTGGCATGGCTCTTTACAACCTGCTGGCTGCAGAGGGAAGCATTGTAGACTGGCTGCAGAAGTGAGGGTCTCTCTCCCCCTCTTTTCCCCCCCTCCTCTTCCTGCATGCAAGCTTAGCATAGTAATAACTTATAAGAAATAACTCCAAGATTGTGAGGGTGGTGAGCAGGGTTTAATGAGCGGCATTGGTCAGAGGCATTAATGTCTGCAGGCTCAGGAAGGGACAAATTGAAGTTTTGCCTTTAAATTATGCTCCGAGAGTAGGTAAGGAGGCTTTTGGTTCCTTTCTTCCCAGTTTGATGAGATGATGGTATTCATGGTGCAAAAATCTTGGCCCACTCAAAATGGAAGGTGCTGGTTATGGAAGCAAATGCTAGGACAAATGGGGTGTGATTTGGGTTCTAAGTTCTAAGGTGTCATAAAGAGTCCAAGAAAAGACTCTTTCTCCCAAACAAGCCAAGTTTTCCCCCTTCACGTTAATGAATGGAAGGGATCAACGTACATATGGGTGAAATATCAAAGTGGCTGTCAAAAGCATGCTGGAAGGAGTGGCATTGGGAACCTGTTCCTTCTTGAAGTTCCTGACTTGAAGTCTTAGCTGAAGGCCCATTCTTTTCTTCCTATGTGAGCAGAGTTCTACCCAAACTTTTCCCTATGCACAGTATAATCTTGGCAATAGCTCCCATGTTAGTCCCAGAAAATAAGGAATATGCAACTTCTTAAGTAGACTAGTGCAGTATGTGTGTGCTTGCGGGTTACACAGAACTCTTCTTCAGAAGGTGAGTTGATTCTTCAACTCACCTTCTGGGGCAGAAGGTGAGTTGCCCCAGCATCATCTCCTTAGCAGAAGCATATAGTAAGGCTCTACAGTAGGTCTGCATTTAAAAGAAAAAAAAATGCAGAATTTATTCAGTGAATAAATTCAAATAAAGCTCTGTCGGGTTGTCAAAACCGGTTTGTTTTCACATCTGAAACGTGCATGGGAGCTTGAGTTATGCCTTCATACTTGAATGCTTTCAAAACTGTAAATTTTGCATAAGAGAAAGGTGAAAGGGAGAGGGGTGTATGCATATACATGATGCAGAACAGCAGAGAGAAATCCATCTGAGCAAAAAGAATTCCACAGATATTATCGGGGGGGGGGTATGAAACAAACCTGTGTGTGCGAGAAATGCAAAGGCAGGACCAGCATATTAATGACTGAAACACTGGGGACACAAGGGTTAGCTGGATAGAGCTTGCCTATTGCTTTTCTTAAGAATGAGCTGGCAGAGAGAGGTCTTTAAATTTCCAGACATGTCCTGTGTCAATGGTGTCAGCAGCCAAATCTTAAGTCAAACCTTACTTAAGTCAGTGATTTGTGGTGTTTTTTTTTGCCCTCCCTCAAGGATATTGTAGCATCCACTCTCCTTTTATGGGGAAGAGGCAGGTAGCAAAACGTGTGATTATTCTATATTGAAATACAGTACTCCTTCACTCAAATAAAACTACTACGGCATACACTTTTCTTCTTCTGTGAAGCTGGTTGCCCATTCAGGTCTTTGTTGCAGTTTCCATTTTTAAAAAATGCACCCCAGAAGAGGTCTTATTGCTTCATGGCTGCGTAGTTCTTGGCAACCTTCCTTTTTCTTATAAACTTGAGCAGGAGAATGCCTTGCTTTAGTTAAATGATGATTTATATTCAGCGTAGAACTGTCTGCTCAGTGCAAGTGCCTTTCTACATCATAGCCTCTGCAAAAAGGAAGATCAAAGATGTGGACCTGTAGCCCTGTAATATGTCGGTATTCTACATGGGCCTAAGCAACACTCTGTGCCATTGTCTCTTATACTTAAGGTTGTGTCAACCTTCTTCCATTCTTTCCAGCGTTCATTTGCATAGCAGTTTATAAACCAGCCCTGAAAATTGTGTTCTGAGCCTGAACCAGATTGTATTGATGGAACCTGGAATGTAGCCCTGCAACTTGTGTACACATTCAGATTGTATGTAGAGCCTGCTTCTGAGTGTGTGTGTGATGGCTCCTAAGGGCGAAGCGTTTGGGGGGAAAAAAATCTGACTTTTCTTTAAAAGTTTCTTTTCTTAGATGTTATGGCCGTTGACTACTCTGAAACTCCAAGAAATTGTGACTATGTGTGCTTGACAATTTTGGGGGCATCAGTGAAGCATTGCTGCTTGAATGAAGATATTTGTGTAGAACGTTCAGCGGGTGTGTTGTGTGTTTGCTGGGGTTGGCTTTGATTCACTCTGGGGACTTCTGTGTCCCTGTCATAACTTCTGATGCAACACTTGAGGCTAAGCTATGAGTTTCCAAAGATGCTTCATGGCAAAGTAAGGTGATTTGGGGGCAGTGATAGGAAGGGAAGCAATAATGGATGAACAAGAATCATTTGACCTTGGTGCATAATTCTCTGAAATTTGTCTCTATAGCTGCATAGACTGTGCCCACAGCTCGAACCTGTGGTTCGCTTCAAGAAACTATTCTGAAGGTATCATAGCAATTAGTGAGGCTAATGGGAGTGTTGACTGATTTGATAATGTACCTCCTTTGCTTCAAAGAAACAGGAGGATACTTGCACCCCTAGGAATTTTTTTCCAAGCCAAGGTTGTCCAGACAGAAACCGTGAGTTGGCCACTCACCATTTTTATACTTGCTTGATATTATTGTACATTTCCACTGAATTTGGTGAGGTCTATCTATGGTGATCATGATTTAATCATCATATAGCATCATGAATGTAAAAAGTCCTGTAAAAATGGTAAACCTATCCATTTTGTGTATCTTGTTTCTTGTGCAAGATTGGTATATCATGGCTGTATGTTGAAACTATATGCATGCACAGCTCACGTTAAATGTTCTGCAATAGAGTTTTGTTGGTTTTTAGCTGATTTTTGTATAAAGATTGGCCATATTTAGGCTTTCTGCCCACAGAAGTAGACTAAGGCTATCCCTTGGCTGGAGTTTGCCTGCATGTATGTAGCTTAAAGGAATCAACCTCCCAGTTACACAGAGAGTACACTAAGTGGGGGATAAAAATGGGTAAAGAATAAATTCTGCTATCTTGGTCCAAAATCCAGGACTTCATTCTTTTCATTACCGATCCTCGAAGAGATGCAGTCTGTCATCTTTCATTTGAAAACCGTTGTCTCTGATAGAATCCATGCCTTTAGGAAGAAGGTTCTGTTTTATGGTTGGAGATTACCAGTGATTTCAAAGCCCTGGGGCACTGATTCCAAAGAAATGAATGTAGAAATGTGACTCCTTTTGTTGAGTAATTGGTAGCTTTGGAAGGTCTTCCCATCATGAAGCAACTGTGATAGAAAAGCATCATGGTATCTCCATTCCCATGCATCTGCTCGGGAGCAAGATCTGTGATGTCACTCGTTCCTTTTCCCAGGTAGACAGTATGGAGCACTGCAGCCATTTTGGTTCCTGTAAGGAGAGAGAGCGAGAGAGCTTGAACTTACTTAGCTCTGTTTGATGGCTGATGCTCTTGGCTAAATGAATTGCTTAGGCAGAAGGATGAAATATGAAACAGAAAAAAAAATGTAAATTGGAAAGGTGCATTCCATTATCCCATTGGGCTTGCAGAGGAGGAAATGCTTTTCATTATTCCAAATAGTTTGAAAGTCAGTCTCCTTCAATTTAGTGTCACTGAGTTTAGTGGAGTGATTTGGCAGAAATTGTATAACTTGCTATTACCTTTTCCCACTTGTAAAATCCCTGTTAACAGATTCTAAACTTCGATTCTAACTCGTTTCTTATGCGTTGTGGAATGAGTGAAAGTGGCGTCGGTATAATATCATGTCTGGCAGAAATCTAAATGATATTTTAAATCTTTCCTCTTCCCTGTTCCTCCTTGTATTTGGAAAAGAAATTCAACTTCATAGCAGAGAAGGGTTTCTTTCCCTCTTGCCAAACGAATATCTCATGCATGCTTCTTATCTGCTTTTATGTTCCATAAGACAAGTAGATAGGTCACCCTACGGTAAAAAATAATGTTAATGAAAATGAATCTTCAAAAAAGGAGGGCTTGGAGCTTATTTGGGGGCCTGCTGCCAAGTTGTTGTCAGTCATCTCTGCTAAGTCAACACTGTCCAAATCATGTCCTTTTCAGAAGAAATAAGGCAGGAAAGACCCAGCCCCATGATGGCGTTTTGTTTCCTGATTAAAGATTTGATCCAAAATGCATCCAAGTTGCTTAGAAGGTTTAGACCTTGCTAGATGCTTGAATCTGTTTTCAAAGGTGTTGCAGTTGGGGACGAATGAATCCTGCAAGGAATTCCTCTGGTGGTCTTAAGAAGATCTCCTCCTAGTTTCACTTTTAAGAATGAAAGTATTGTCTGAGGTTGAACCTCCAGATTTGCACCAGGTAAAATCTCCTTGAAATCTCATGGCTGTGGCCTCGCTGTCTTCGTGTGTTGGGTGTTTAGGTTTTCTTGTCTTCCTGTTTGAGATGGATACACTGCCCAAGTAGAAGCTGCATACTGTACTGTACAGGTGTGAGTGAAGGCCGCAGAATTCAGCTTTCTTTTTACAGGCAGCTACATGGATGGAGACTTTGCTAAAAAGGGAGGGGGGCCTTTTTAAATTAAGGCCTAGTTTCCACCTGCATTCACTTATTTATAAATCTTTTTAATGCAATGTGCGGTAATCTCTGTGGAATTGAATTTCAATTGAAAATGCAGAGAAGGATGAAAGCGTCCAGTTCTCCTCTGGCTTTCGTCAGTGCAGCGGGAAGTAAGTAAAACGGTGGCTTACGATATTGCAAAAAAGGAGTGGCCTGGGCATGTTGGAACACACGACCTTTTGTTTTAGTCCTTGTACCAATTTCTCTCCCCCCCCCCAAGTTCTCATTTCTCCCTTCGTGTACTCAGCATCAGCAGTTAAGGCTGGCAGAGAACCAGAATGGTACAGGGGGACCGGTGTCTAGATTTCGGCTCTGAAAACTGGATGACAAGTTGTTCCTTCTCGCAGCCCAGCCTGGTTTGCCGATTGTTGTGATGCTAAAATGAAAGCTTCCTGTAAACTAGATTAGTTTGTGAGCAGGGCTGGGACAGCCATGCTGTGTGTGATCAGACCAGCCTACCTAGCGATTGACACGGCGAATCTTATCCCTCATTGATAGTGCAGGAGCCTCTGACATGCTGGAACGTATGCGACTGCCTTATATTTATTTTATTTGAAGAATTTATACTCCGCCTTTCCCATGCTGAAGCAAATGCCCAAGGCGGCTTGCATGAGCAGGCTAATCTAAACCACCATTTTATCAATGGGGTTTTTACAAATCTGCAGTATTCTTGTGATCCGCCAGTCCTCAGACCCAGATGTCGCCTTCCCAGTGTGGTTCTCTCCTTTGGCTGCTGCCGTCGAGCCTCAGCAGGCAATCGCAAATCAAGCCTGGACAGGTCCTTAATATAAGGTCGTATTCTATTCTTTTGCTGGCTGGCCTCCTCACACACTCCCCCGCAGCTCTCACTTGCGGTGAGCTAATCAGCTCCACAGCGACTCTGTGCTGCCACCACAGGTACTGCAGCTTGTCACAGCCTGGCATCCGTCTCCCATTCCAAAACAAGCCACAGATTCTCCTGCTTAGCTTCAGGCAGTACCAGCAGCTCAACCATCAGTCCACACCTCCTGCCAGGAGCCATATGAAGCCAGGCCATTGGTTTAACTTGTTCCGTGTTGAACTACAGTGACCGGTAGCAGGTCTCCAGGGTTCCAGGCACGATTCTTACCCAGTCGAGCCTGGTGATAGCAGTTGTGTCAGGGGCCATCTGCCTATGAGGCATCTGTTCCACCACTGAGCTACAGCCCCTTAAATCTAGCCAAAAGTTGCAATTCCACTGTTGGACAAGCAAGCAAAAGCCATACCTTGCAGCTCTTGTTTTAGAGGGCTGCTGCAAATGCTTTCATGTGGTGATGTGCATTTCCATCCACTAGCCAAGCAACAAGGCCTGATTGTGGCCAGTATCCTGGGGACAGCCATGGAAGCAGAGTAGTAGCCAAGCACAGGATAGGTGATGCAAAATCAAGAAGTGCATGAGAGGAGCTGGATTTCACTGGTACCAGCAAACAGATGCACAATATCATCGTGCGAGATATCTACACGTCTGTCTGTCTGTCTGGGGTGTTGCATGGAACTTGGCTGCTTTCCTACCACCCAGCATTCTGGCCTAAGGTGCCCAGCTTTCGGTACAGGAAAGCCTCCTGTCTAACAGTTCTGCAGCATGGCAGGTGATGCTCCAAGCTTTTCCTCCTCCAGTTCTGTCGCTCACATTTCCACTCACACTCTGACATAAGTAGGCCTCTTATTTTGTTTCACACAGCACTGGGGAGTAAAGGGTGAGCAATGGAACTGAGAAGGTGTAATGGGGGGGGGAACATCAGCTGTGTGAATGAGACAGTGTGTGGTGGAGGGTGGGGTTGGGAGTCTCTGCTTTGTCACCGGCTAACCCTGTTGCCGAAGAATAGATGCTTTCGAATTATGGTGTTGGAGAAGACTCTTGAGAGTCCCCTGGACTGCAAGGAGATCCAATCGGTCAATCCTCCAGGAAGTCAAGCCTGATTGCTCCCTGGAAGGACAAATCCTGAAGATACTTTGGCCACCTCATTTGAAGAGAGGACTCTTTAGAAAAGACCCTCATGCTGGGAAAGATTGAAGGCAAAAGGAGAAGAGGGCGGCAGAGGATGAGATGGTTAGACAGTGTCACTGAAGTGATGAAATTGGGCGAACTCAGGAAGCTAGTGGAGGACAGGGAGGCCTGGCGTGCGGTGGTCCATGGGGTCGCGAAGAGTCAGACACGACTTCGCGACTGAACAACAACAACCCTGTTCTTTACAATCTTATTAGCAATTTCAGGATTTGAAAATGACTGCATGTAGTCTGTGAGGGGGTGGGGAAGCCCTAATGCAGAATCTATAGTTTCTCATGCACTTTTGTGTGGCATACTTAAAAAAAGAAGAGAGAGAGACAGATGTGCTAAGCATTGTGAATTGCAAAAGAGAGGGGGAAAATGAGAGTGGAACCTTTTGTATATAGTGGAATGTCATCTTTGAGTTATGGTGGTTTCTGACTTGAAATTTCAATTTACTATGCTGCAGTCTGTTGGAACAGTCTGGGGCTTCCATTCTACCCATGTCTGAAGAATCTGCCTGTATCCACTGCAAGTTTATATATGCATTCCTGATAAGCCGGCTATACAAAGGCCGAAAGAAAAGGAACAGTGCATTAAATGGAGTAATTGCTTTTACTCTGTCAGTCATTTAAGTGACTCTTGGAATATTTATCTGGCAGTTGGGTTTTAAGTGAGTTCTCCTTATATGGGAGCAAACGGCAGTAGTGCAACTATAATGAACTGTGTCCTAAAACCTGCAGTGACTACTTTCCCTGCTTCCATTTTTCTTTGGTTTGGCAACCCTAGATCTTTGATAGTGGTTTCCTAATATCTGAATTCACCTACTCCTTGGCCAGTGGAAATTCCCTGTTCATTTATTGCTTGGGTGGTGATTCTTTGTTGTTGTTCAGTCGCTAAGTCGTGTCCGACTCTTCGCGACCCCACGGACCACCGCACGCCAGGCCTCCCTGTCCTCCACTAGCTTCCGGAGTTCGCCCAATTTCATGTTCATCGCTTCGGTGACACTTTCTAACTACCTCATCCTCTGCCGCCCCCTTCTCCTTTTGCCTTCCATCTTTCCCAGCATGAGGGTCTTTTCTAAAGAGTCCTCTCTTCTCATGAGGTGGCCAAAGTCTTTGAGCTTCAGCTTCAGGATTTGTACTTCCAGGGAGCAATCAGGCTTGACTTCCTGGAGGATTGACCGATTGGATCTCGTTGCAGTCCAGGGGACTCGCAAGAGTCTTCTCCAATACCATAATTTGAAAGCATCTATTCTTCGGCGCTCTGCCTTTCTTTAGCTGTCTAGAATTGAAATTTACTTAATTAGCAGGACACCCTTCCCCACACACACACACATACTGTGGAACAGACAGCAGTGTTCTTTACTGCTATGAACAGAAGGGGTTTGGGAAACTAAGAAGCATGAGACATAAATGTGGATCAGTGCTATGATTCACACAAGGCACTGATTTTTTTTTTTTAAAGGAATTGCAAATTTCTGTGTCACCCTCTGGAAACAGTCAGGCTGTTACTTGTCTGGGGCCCAGTTGCCTGAATTTGCTCTGATTGGAAAAGCATTATTGGTTTTCTGGCTCACGTGCCTTGGTTATGGGCACAAGCTTGGCACGCATATGTTCCATATCCAGTTACAGCTACGAAAATTGCTCTGATTTTTGAATAGCTTTGGGGCTTGAGGCAATGAGTTATTTGATCTTTCCATCACCTGTGTTTTCACTGGTGGTTCTGCAGGGACCCACCAGAAAACAGGTCACAACCCACTAGGTGGGTCCCAACCCACAGTTTGAGAAACACTGCCCTAAAGCAATACCTAGCCAGTTTAAATGGGATTCACAAAAAGAGGCAACAATTGTTAATGGCCCTGGAATATTCTTAAATAAAGGGCTTACCAAAGAGAATTGGAAACTTCATCAATCTTGTAAGGTGTAGGATGTATCTTAAGAAAGAGGGTGAGGTATTAGGAAGAGCAGAGGAATGGGTTTTCTGCCTTGGGGCCGTTCATATGGGGTAAGCACAAATACATTTTTTTTTGTAGTAGATTCTGATTGTGGCAGGATTGTTAATCTCCCGATAGAATGAAATGTAGGCGCTTGAAGAGAGCCAGCCAAGCTGGGGAAATGGGGAAGCGTGCATCACAATACATCCAAGGCATGGCAAACTCATTTCTTAGACGTGTTTCCACTGTGTCAGAATAACAGGGACTTAAGAACGCAAACAAGAGTATGACGATGTCGTATTTGCTCGTACAAGTTTATAGTCGAGAGAGAATTGTCACACTTTGGGTTCATCAAGCATGCAAAGACTTTGCGGCAAATGTTCAGAACAAACTGTTTCTAGGAAGGCATATTGCCATCATAACTGAAAAGCATGTTGAAGAATTCTTGAACTATTTCCACAACTGCACTTTTGTATGGTTTTTTTTCCCCCCCTCCTCCTCATGGGTCTTTTGATGGAAAGATCAGTGGTCTGGTTTCCTGGTGACACTTGATTCCCTTAGGGCAATTGTCAGTTAAATCCTCCAACCTGGATGCCTGCGGGACATATTTCTCTGCTCCTGCATCCAGGTAGGGGAGAGAGAGAGTCAATTAGGGGAGGGGGGGGTCGACACTCCAGCTGGAACTCACTATTTTTTTTTTTTTTGCTTCCTCAGGCTTCAGTTGCTGTGACTAGCTTAGCAAGTGCTGTTGCTTGTGAAGTTAGCACCATGGTATTGCAACGAGAAATTCTAGCTACCAGTAGTTGCAAAATTCAATTTGCTGGTTCTCTCCCTCTTTCCTGAATGGGGCACAATGTGGAGGCCAGTATGGCTTTCCCATGGGACTAATAGGGTCCCTCCGTTCTTGTTGTTCAGTTGCTAAGTCGTGTCCGACTCTTCGTGACCCCCTGGACCGCAGCACGCCAGGCCTCCCTGTCCTCCACTAGCTTCCGGAGTTTGCCCAACTTCATGTTCATCGCTTCGGTGACACTGCCTAACCATCTCATCCTCTGCCGCCCCCTTCTCCTTTTGCCTTCAGTCTTTCCCAGCATGAGGGTCTTTTCTACAGAGTCCTCTCTTCTCATGAGGTGGCCAAAGTCTTTGAGCTTCAGGATTTGTCTTTCCAGGGAGCAATCAGGCTTGACTTCCTGTAGGATTGCCCGATTGGATCTCCTTGCAGTCCAGGGGAGTGTTCTCGAACACCATAATTCAAAAGTTAACTCCCTATCAGGATGCAGACATCATTGCAATATGATTTTGGCCAATTGAATAGGATTGGCCTATTTAACTGGCATGGCGGCAGGGTGTTTGATTCCATTGGCGCATCAGGCCTTCGCGTGGTCGCAAAAGTGCCGTAAAGTTCTCTGTGATGGCACGAAGAATAGACATGCTTGTGGGGAAGCCAGAGCTTTCTTGCCAGCAGATGGAGCAATGCCTACTGAGGCACTTGAGTTAGGCATAGGGGCGGGGGTGGAATGGGGCTGGGGAGGGTGTCCATGGGCAGGATTGGGTGGATTGGGCCTGGGAGCGGGCTAGGATCGGCAGCGTTGGCTTGTGCTATATCCTAACCTCTTCCTGGACCAGATCTGCCAGCGCAGGTCAACGTGGACATGCACCAGCAATATTGTTATCGCAGGTCTGAGTTGACCATAGCAGCCGTTGGGGATTTCCCGGGGGAATTCAGTGGCAACTGTCTCCTTCAGCTATCTCCCTGATGTCTATCCTTCCTTGTAATTTTTACCCAAGAAATATATGGAAGAGACCACAGCTCATGTTCTTTGTGTGTCTCACGTGGTGCACATCTGGAGCATTTTGGAGTAGAATTTCCTTCTGCACAGACCTTGAATTGCTGAGGGTTCTGTTACTTGTCCTGTAGGCCCCTCACTTCTGAGTGTTCCTTTACCTGGCTGCTTGCTTCTTCCTTCTCTCACCGCTCCTCTTCCAAGACTGTAGGACTTTTCACAGTTCAGGGACAAAGAGGGAGTGACCAGGTGTCACAACCTGCGGTTATGCAAGGCCCAGGACAGGGTTTGGTTTGGGACACGGGGCAGGTGACTAGTAGTGGGAGGGAGCTAAAGGGCAAGAAAGGCAACAAGATAGTAGAAGAACATCACACTGTTGATGGGGAGGGACAATGGTGCATATTAATTCAAATGCTCAGCTAGATCGTTTGACTGCATGTCTTTGGGTTGTACATAACTGTTGTTGTTGAGTTTGAGTTAAGGCAGGCAAACATCAAAATGACCCACGAACTCTGCGGGGTCTTTTTTTCCCCTTTCAGTTTCTGTAGCTCACTGGATTTTCTTGTTTGGTGAGATTGCCTTTAAATTGGACCAGTAATTTCTCAAACTCTGACCTGGAGATGCCACTAGACAACAGTTAATTAGAGAGGCTTTCATTCTGGTGGTGTGTGTTACTCCAATTTGTATTGATGGAGGCTTTATGTGAAAAGAGAGGGAGAGAGCCCAAAGCCTTAGATCATGTCAAATACAAACAGATGAGTGTTTGTGCTGCTTTTCCCCATGCATGATTGTCTGTAAAATACCCAGGCCAGAGTTTCCAAGCAAAATTCCCCATGTGATTCAAGGCCGCTTTGGGATTCTGGATTTAAATGGAATACTGCCGTTCTTTCCAACTAGTCTGATGATTGAAGTAGCTGTAGCAATGTCTGCTGTATGTTTGGCATTAGGAGTTTTCATTGTCATACTACAACAATGAACTTTCTGTATACAGCACTTGCAATATCTCAGGATATTTTCAAAATACATGTCATGCAGATATGGCGTTTTGACCCATGAACGTTAAAGTCCCGTTCTGTGGTGTTGACTTCTGTAACAAAGATAAACGCTGTATTTCAGCATGCTTCGTTGTGTGTACGTAGCAGGTAGGCACAGGAGCATGGATGTGTAATAATTGAAAATGGACCACAATGCTTTGAGCATGAAGTACTGCAAGTCCTATGCTGCTGTGAGACTCCAACATGAAATGCACCCGTTTTGAGCTGTATTGCACTGAACTTGATTCATTTCACAATAGACCAAGAACTGTTGAAGGAAATCAGTTTTTCTGAGTCTAGATGACCGTAACTGAGAATGAATTTATCTAGAATGGAATTTTCAAATCCCCCTGTCAATCTGTTGCACCGAAGAACAATGGAACAGAGCTGTGCTTCTGAAAGAAATCGGTTGGTGTCTTTATTTCTTGCCATGGTACCTAGTCATGTGGGCAGATGACTGTATGTATGTGATTGTCATGTTATATTTGATGTCTTACGGCCAAGCAAACCCCTGGTCTGCCTTTGTGTACAAGAGTGCGCTTGCAAGAGAGCATTTTCTTGGAAGCTTCTGTCTGGATATGCCCTTAGTCTCACCTTTGTGCATAATTCATCTTGGAATGTTCAGTCCTTTCAAGGATTTATTGTATTAAGAAAAAAAACTTTTTGAAAAGAGAACTTGAAAGAAATAATTGAAAAATGGTTTTAGAGTAAGTGATTTAGGAGTTGCTGGCAGCTGGTGTCATGTGGCTACTACAGGATTAACAAAAGTTCTGAAACCGCTGTCACTTCAGGGTATTGGATCTCTGTCATGATTTAGTCATTCTCAGGCAAAAGTCCTCACCTTTTGCTGAACAAATTGAGGAAGGCATTAGTGGATGGGAATATCGGACTGAAACAGCTGAACCCATTTTCTGATCAGCTTTGGAATCTGCTCCGATTTAAGAAGGCCAGGCTGGCTCATCTTTTTGTCACTTAATTTCTGCATTAGTCCTAGGAGTCATTTGGTGTGTAATAACGTTTTGGGTTTAAATAGGAGAAAAAAAAATTCGGAGGGGGAAGCATGCCTGAAATATCTCATAAAACTCTCAAAGGGATTGCCGTTGGATACGATGAAAGAGAATTTTCAAGTGGTTGTAACTCCTGAAATATACATCTTACAGGAATCGTTGTGCTGAAGTAGCAGCTTCAGAGGATCGTGGATTTGGATCTTGCAGAAGAACCTGGTTCCTGTGGTTCTGTGGCTAGTGCCATTGTGGAACTCTCTTCCTCTTGTGTGAAATGATGCTGCTACAGGAACAACTGTTCTGCCATCTCGGTGGAAATTGTGAGTCGGGATAGAGCCTGCTGAATGTATTAAGCCGGTGTTTCCCAAACTGTGGGTTGGGCCTGACCGGTCGTGACCTGATTTTTGGTGGGTCCCTCAGAGCCTCCAATGGAAACACGGGTGATGGAAAGATCATATAATAAATTTCCTCAATCCCTGTGGCTATTCAAAAATTAGATAGGTGCCAACTGCCCTGCAAAGAGCTCAGCTCCTACAGTTTGCAAGAGAGCTGCTAATTGCCTTCGAACAGCTGAGCTTCTGCAATTTGCACATGGGGAGATTTTAATACTTACCTTGAATGTATGATTGCTCTATCTTCACCCCGAGTTGCTAGATTCTCAAGCTTAGAGGTGAATTTTTTCCAGTAAGATAGGTTACAGCCTAGGTCTTACTGAACACAGTGGGTTTATTCTGAGTAAAATACCACAGTTGGCAAACACCTGTCCTCCTGCCTTATCTTACTGCTATTTCTCCAACCAGGTGTGTTTTGTGTCCCTCCCCCTGGTGGGACTCTTTGGAGTTTGGGGTTGTAGTTTTGTGCTCATTCTGCTTAACAACCATTGAGGTGGTGACATGTTGAAGGTTTCTTATTGCTGTTTATATTGTATGTGCTTGGAAAGTGATTGACAGGTACATTATAGAAATGGGAGGAAATAATTTTGTTTCCGGATTTTAGCAAGGTGTTTGACATGGCATTTTCCTTGAAATATCAGTAAGATGGCAGGAGGGTATTTTACATCTTTTAATGCAAAGTTGTTGAGGAAAACAGTATGTTGCGTAGGCTTGTTGAATCGAAAGGCAAGGCAGTCTGCTACTGGGAAAGGGGTGCTCAGTGTGATGCTGGGTTCTCCTACGCAGCTCCCTTGGGAGGGAAAATTACACCTGCAACGCTGAAATTACTACAAGATCAATAACAGCAGTTCAATTCTGCCAGGCTTTTGAGGACTGAGAACTGAGAATAAGGATTTTTGTTTTAAAGAAGGCTTCCAAACAGTAGAACCTCCATAGTGCCAAGTGTGTTTGTTTCTTTTCTGCCAAACAAGATCTCTGGCTCACCTTTTAATGCAAACTTTAGTGAGTCAGGATCTTTTACAGCTCTGACACTGCGCCTCCAGGGAAATTCATCGAGCTCTCTGGTTTTTTAAACCTCATCTGAAGACATTCCTCTTTTGTTGGGCTGTTAATTGATTGACTTCTAATTGATGTTATAAGTTTCTTTTCTGCCTAGTTTTATAGCTTGTGTGGTTGATTACAACTTGCGCAGGTTTGATTACTTTAAAATCTGCTAATGGCTTTTGTGGAGACGGTTGCCCAAAAGATGGGATAGAAATGCAGAAGCTGGCGCTGTGGTTAAGGGTGTGAGCAGAGCTGCAAGCCAAAAGTTCGTGATGTGCAAGGTCCGTGTGCAAGGCTATGAAGTGAGTTCATGGCTCAAGGCAAACCCCTGTCGTTTCAGCCCCTCATCCAATGTGCAGAGCTGATGAAGGGCAACAAAGATGGAACGGGGTCTGGAAACCAAGTCCTATGAGAAACAGTTAAAAGGCTAGGTGAGTTTAAAAGGGAAGAGACGACTAAGAGGAACTATGATAGCCACCTTCCAATGGCTGACAATATCTGAAAGGATGTTGCTTGCTTTCAGTATTTCCTAAGGGCAGGACTGGAACCAATGGGTTGAAGCTTCATGGAAGTAGATTTAGCGTGCAATCCTAACTGGGAGCTACGCCAGCAAAGCTTTGCCGGCACAAGGGACATTGTAACGTATGTTTGGACCACTCTCTGAGTCAGATAGGCACCACACAGGCATGCTCCATCCTCCCTGACTCCGAGAGTGGTCCAAGCACACTTTACGGTGGCGCTTGTGCCAGCCAAACTTTGCTGGCCTACCTGTGCTGGCCTAACTCAAGGTTAGGATTACCAGTGGTTAGGATGAATAGTTGCCCAAGGTCCTGATCTATATTGGGGAGAATAGGAGGCTGTAGCTGTTTTTAGGGGATGGGTGGGAAAGAGGAGCACAGTTCCTAATCACATGTTAAAGCATTTTTTCAAGCTTGAATCCCAGATTTTCTCTCCTTTCTTCAGCAGGTGCTAGGAAGCTGTTTATTATGATGAAATACTTGCTTGTTCTTTGGGGCATGCAGTTTACTCAGTTCTGTCATGTTCTTCCTTAGGCTAAGTCAATGACTTGTCCAGACCCATGGAAGATTTTGCAACCTGTCTTTGGGAGTCTTGGGGTAGCCACTACCTGTGGGCAGCTTTCTCTTATACACCTGGCTTGTCTTATACACAGGCACACACACTTCTTTAGAACCTGAAAAGTACCACGACCGCTCTATAAATGCTACTGCAGGTAACATGCATGGCTTGAATTGTGTTACCCACAGGGAAACTGCAAACTCTAATTTCCCTTGGAACAACTTCATTATTAGAAGACATTACCAGAATATCATTTGTTGTCAGAGAAGCAGTCCCTGTTTAGGTTTTTAATGAATCTCTTGAGAGACTCCGCAGACTTAAAGGTAGAAAATATTGTAAATGTTCTTTGTGGGTAAATGAAGATGGAGCCATGAGTTATCTTTCAAAGAAGGGGACTGTGCCCAAAGGTGTTGGGGAGGAAGGGAATGTGACATTCTTTTATCATTTTTAATATCCTGCATTTGCAGATCACCTTGAGCACCTTCCTGATGGTGGGATATTAATCTTCTTAAACAATAACAAATTCAGAAAGGCGAAAAGGAACAGTATTCCCTGTGTTTTTCTTGAGCAATTTGTACTGCACAGGGAAACAGTGATCTGAATGTGGGACTACAACAAACTCCAGAGAAACACTTGTCCAGTGTCTGATACCAGTGCAAAGAATCTGTGTGGAAAAGTAGAATGGAACTAGTGTGCTAGTGGAACCTCATAGAAACCTGTAGGATCAATGATTTATAATCTGCGAATTTGCTATCTGCAAGGATTTCCAGGAACCTAACCCTAGTGGATAATGAGGATTGACAGTAGCTGTGTTGGTCCTTTTAAGGCTGCAAACCTAGATGCACTTACCTGGGAGTAAGTCCCAGTGAGATAAACGGCTCTATGGTGACTTCTTTGTGCCTTTATATATGCCTTGTTGTTGTTGTTCAGTCGCTAAGTCGTGTCCGACTCTTCGCGACCCCATGGACCACAGCACGCCAGGCCTCCCTGTCCTCCACTAGCTTCCTGAGTTCGCCCAATTTCATATTCATTGCTTCGGTGACACTATCTAACCATCTCATCCTCTGTCGCCCCCTTCTCCTTTTGCCTTCAATCTTTCCCAGCATGAGGGTCTTTTCTAAAGAGTCCTCTCTTCTCATCAGGTGGCCAAAGTATTGGAGCTTCAGCTTCAGCATTTGTCCTTCCAGGGAGCAATCAGGCTTGACTTCCTGGAGAATTGACCGATTGGATCTCTTTGCAGTCCAGGGGACTCTCAAGAGTCTTCTCCAACACCATAATTCAAAAGCATCGATTCTTCGACGCTCTGCCTTTCTTATGGTCCAGCTCTCACAGCCATACATGGCTACTGGGAAAACCATCGCTTTGACTATGCGAACCTTTGTTGGCAGGGTGATGTCTCGGCTTTTGATTAAGCTATCTAGGTTCACCATAGCTTTCTTCCCAAGAAGTAAACGTCTTTTAATTTCATGGCTGCAGTCACCATCTGCGGTGATCTTGGAGCCCAGGAAAATAAAGTCTGTCACTGCTTCCATTTCTTCCCCTTCTATTTGCCAGGAAGTGATGGGAGTGGTTGCCATGATCTTAGTCTTTTTAATGTTGAGCTTCAAACCAATTTTGGCGCTTTCCTCTTTCACCCTCATCAAAAGGTTCTTTAGATCTTCCTCACTTTCTGCCAGTAGAGTGGTATCGTCTGCATATCTGAGGTTGTTGATGTTTCTCCCAGCAATCTTGATTCCAGCTTGTGAGTCATCCAGCCCTGCCTTCCTCATGATGTACTCTGCGTATAAGTTAAATAAGCAGGGTGACAATATACAGCCTTGTCGTACTCCTTTCCCAATTTTAAACCAGTCGGTTGTTCCATGTCCAGTTCTAACTGTTGCTTCCTGACCCGCATAAAGGTTTCTCAGAAGGCAGATCAGGTGGTCTGGAACTCCCATCTCTTCAAGAACTTGCCACAGTTTGTTGTGATCCACACAATCAAAGGCTTTAGCATAATCAATGAAGCAGAGGTAGATGTTTTTCTGGAACTCTCTTGCTTTCTCCATGATCCAGCGAAGGTTGGCAATTTGATCTCTAGTTCCTCTGCCTCTTCGGAAACCAGCTTGTACATCTGGTAGTTCTCGATTCACATACTGCTGAAGCCGAGCTTGTAGGATTTTGAGCATGACCTTGCTAGCATGTGAAATGAGTGCAATGGTGCGGTAATTCGAGCAATCTTTGGCATTGCCCTTCTTTGGGATTGGAATGTAAACTGATCTTTTCCAGTCTTGTGGCCACTGTTGGGTTTTCCAAATTTGCTGGCATATGGAGAGCAGCACTTGGGCAGCATCATCTTTTAAGATTTTGAGTAATTCCGCTGGAATGCTGTCACCTCCACTAGCTTTGTTGTTAGTGAGGCTTTCTAAAGCCCACTTGACTTCACTCTCCAGGATGTCAGGTTCGAGCTCAGTGACTGTACCACTGTGGTTATCAGGAGCATTTAGATCGGCCTTATAGAGTTCCTCTGTGTATTCTTGCCACCTCTTCTGAATCTCATCTGCTTCTGTTAGGTCCTTGCCATTTTTGTCCTTTATTGTGCCTACCTTAGCATGAAATTGTCCTTTGACATCTCCAATTTTCTTGAAAAGATCTCTAGTCCTCCCCATTCTGTTGTTTTCCTCTATTTCTTTGCATTGCTCATTTAGAAAGGCCTTCCTATCTCTCCTTGCTGTTCTCTGGAAATCTGCATTCAGTTGGGTATATCTTTTCCTTTCTCCCTTGCTTTTGGCTTCTCTCCTTTCCTCAGCTATTTGTAAAGCCTCGTCAGACAGCCACTTTGCCTTCTTGCATTTCTTCCTCTTTGGGATGGTTTTAGTTGCTGCCTCCTGTACAATGTTACAGACCTCCGTCCAAAGTTCTTCAGGCACTCTGTCTACCAAATCTAAGCCCCTAAATCTATTTGTCACCTCCACTGTATATTCGTAGGGGATCTGATTTAGGTCATACGTGGAGGGCCTAGCGGTTTTCCCTACTTTTTTCAGTTTAAGCCTGAATTTGGCAAGAAGAAGCTGATGATCTGAGCCACAGTCAGCTCCAGGTCTTGTTTTGACTGCCTGTATGGAACTTTTCCATCTTTGGCTGCAAAGAATGTAATCAATCTGATTTCGATGTAGACCATCTGGTGAAGTCCATGTGTACAGTCGCCGTTTGTGTTGCTGGAAAAGGGTGTTTGCTATGACTAATGTGTTCTCCTGACAGAACTCTATCAGTCTTTGCCCTGCTTCATTTTGTACTCCAAGACCAAACTTGCCTGTTATTCCTCTTACCTCTTGACTGCCTACTTTAGCATTCCAATCCCCTATGATGAGAAGGACATCTTTTTTGGGTGTCAATTCTAGAAGCTGTTCTAGGTCTTCATAGAAGCGGTCAACTTCTTCCTCATCAGCACCAGTGGTTGGGGCGTAGACTTGGATTACTGTGATGTTGAAAGGTTTGCCTTGGATCCTAATGGAAATCATTCTATCATTTTTGAGGTTATACCCCAGTACTGCTGTTCTCACTCTCTTGTTCACAATGAAGGCTACTCCATTTCTTCTAAGGGATTCCTGCCCACAGTAGCAAATATAATGGTCATCTGAATTAAATTCTCCCATTCCTGTCCACTTTAGTTCACTAACTCCCAGGATGTCGATGTTCAGCCTTGACATCTCACGTTTGACCACATCTAGCTTGCCTTGATTCATAGATCTGACGTTCCAGGTTCCTATGTAGTATTGTTCTTTGCAGCATCGCACTTTCCTTTCACTTCCAGACACATCCACAGCTGAGCTTCCTTTCAGTTTTGGCCCAGCTACTTCACTCTTTCTGGAGCTACTAGTACTCGTGTTCTGCTCTTCCCCAGTAGCATAATGGACACCTTCCGACCTGAGGGTCTCATCTTCCAGTGTCATATCGTTTAGCCTTTTTGTTCTGTAATCCATGGGGTTTTCTTGGCAAGAGTACTGGAGTGGGTTGCCACTTCCTTCTCCAGCGGACCACGTTTAGTCAGAACTCTCTGCTGTGACCTGTCCATCTTGGGTAGCCCTACATGGCATAGCTCACAGCTTCATTGAGCTACTCAAGCCCCTTCGCCACGACAAGGCAGTGATCCATGAAAGGGATAAGCTATAAGGAATATAGCTATAAGGACAGCTATAAGGAATGGGGAATCTAAAGTCAAAGTAGGGCAATCCTTTTGTTAGGAGCAACTAAAATATCCCTAAGCAAATAAGTAAGCAAGTCTTTGATTTCTTGGGTGTTCTTCAGATTGGGTGATGAGCAAAACAAATGAGGTGGTGATATAGTTGGCATGATGGAACCCTCTTAAGATGAAGTGCTGGAGGGGTGGTTATGCAGATAAGCTCTCAGTTGGGGGTAGAAAATTGGCTACAGAGACAATTCTAGTGAAAAATGGTTATGCTGCTAGCCATCCATTCCTTTGTCGGGCAGATTGCTGGTTAATGGGCCATAACAGTTGGCTGATGGGAGCTAATGATTAGGAGTTAGTTGGCCATCTCTCTGCTGTTTGAATGAGAGAACTATCAGGGTTGGAGAAGGTAACACTTGGTTAAGTACAGGTGCTAATAGAGGTGTATGGAAGTCAACTGGAGTTCTACTGTTTGGAAACATGGGTAGAGAGAGAACTGAAAGTTGAATGAAGGCTCCTTGGGAGTGCAGGACTCCTCTGTCTGGATATGGAAGTCAAGCAAATAAGAATGTCTTCAATCTACATTGTATTGTCACCCAAAAGAAACCAAACCAAGATACCTCTGCTTTTGGAACGATTTGCTGCTTAAAAGTGGGAGCATACACCAGTGTTCTGCACAGAGCCGGGATGGCCAGCATTTCAATTTTAGGGCTCCTGGACATTTAGCAATTCTGTAGAAGAGGAGATTTCAGCAGGTGCAAGCTTGCTATGCTGAAATTCCCTCTTCCCAAAATTGTTAAATGTCCAGGAGCCCTGAAATTGAAAGATTGGTCATCCCTCTCGTAGAGTGTAGTGAACTGTCATTTGCACTTCCCAGGTGGAAAATGACCTGGGGGATCAAGTAATGAACGGAATGCCTTGCAGACTCAACACATTGAGTAAGCATGGAGGGCTTTGAGAAACGACTTCCAGCAGCCAGACTTGGATTGTAGGGAGTTGACTACTTCTCTTTGGTTCTTGGTCTTTGTACTAAGTTCATCTATTCAGATGATCCTGCCAAAGGTTAATTCCTTATTCTACATGCTTTGATGTGTCTGCCTCTTCTCTGGCTTGTTGCAAGATTTTAGGAAGACAGCCAGCAGTGATGCTGGGAGTTTGGCAGCTTCAGCCAAGTGTTAACAACTTGCAAATAGCTGCATGTTGCAATTATCTTAAAAAACCCTGCTGTTTGGGGTAAATGATGAGGCCCTAATAAGATTGCAGTTTCTCTTTCTGTTCTCTCTAAAAATTATCTTCCTGCTTCCACACTGAGACTTATCTCAAGGACTGAGATTTAAAAGTTGGACACACTTTCTTAAGGTTTGCTTGTAATTCTTGCTTTCATCTAAATTACAAGGAAATGGACCAATTTCCGTCTCCCTGTCATAAGAGCATCTAGCAGTCGTTTATTTAAGGGATGTACAAACTGTCACAGCCTCTGTAGAGGAGGACTCTGAAACTTGGCACCTGCTTTTTCCGGTCGTCCACTCCAAGAAGAACATCAGTAGCGAGCAAAATCCCTGGATTAAAAATTAGTTGTGACATTCAATATGTTTGAAATATAAAATGGCTTGGACCCAATTTCTTCACTGTAACTTAACCTATAAAGATAGTTCTCAGTGAATTTGGATTTCTTATTCTGTAAACCAGTGGTTCTCAAACTTCTTAGCACAGGGACCCACTTTTAGAATGACAGTCAACCAGGATCCACTGAAAGTGATGTCATGGGCGGAAGTGCCATCATTGTGACATCACAGCCTGCTACTTTTCAAGACTGCAGCAATAAGTTGGGTCATTTCTCAGCCATTTTCCCATAGCAAAGTGAATCAGAAAGGGAAAAAAAGCCTATTTACAACCTTGACACAAGCAAAACAACCACATAGCCTTCCCATGTCCAGTGTCCCGCCTTCCCATATTTTCAATATGGCTACTTTAGATGCTTTGCGACCCACCTGAAATTGGCTCGCGACCCACTGGTGTGTCCCAACCCACAGTTTGTGAACCACTGCTGTGAACCATTTGAGAAGTTTCAAGGGCAAGTCATAAGCTTCAGTGATGCCATGGACATTTCTTGGGAGGGAGTGGTGTAAATCCCAGAATTTGTCCTAATTCGAAATTTCAAGTCAATTTGTGGGTTCTTCAAGTACAAATCTCAAGAACAACAAGGGAAATCAAAAGTTTTGATAAGGCTTGTGTGAAATTCCAGGAGAGATTCCACATCTTCTCTGTTGCTTGCGCGTATCTTCCTTTCTGCGTCCCATCACGCTCTTCAGACTTGTTTGATTTCCCTAGACAGAGCACTCAATCTGTTGCCAAGTCTGCACATGTCAGTTAGGACAAATACAGGCTCTTTAGGAAGCTGGCCAATGTTCCCTGTAATTTTCACAGGGGCTGTATGGAGCCCTAGCAGAGCTGCGGCTCCAGAGTGCTTCACAACCATGTCATCATAATTGCTGAGCTCTGGAATGCTCTGATGGTAGATAAGCTGGCCTCCATTTGGTGCTGCCTGGCTGCGATGGATTGCAAACCGGAAATGAGCTCCGACAACAAAATGGAGTTCACTGCAGCCAGAGGAGGGTTGTTCAGGGGGCTGCAAGCCCCCAGGACCGCCCAGAAGGCTTTGCACACACCCCACGGAGCTGCAATTGCTGGGGCACCATCGGGGCACCCATTCCCGGGCCACTACGTCAGTATTTGAATCATGGTGATGAGGATGAGAGGGCGTGAGGAACGGAAGACGCAGTTAATTTTCTCTCCTAGACATTTTTTTTAAAAAAATGCCCAAATCAAAATTAACAGCCTTGTAGCAAAGGGCCAAAATGACCAAGAGAAAACACTGAATCGTAGAGCAAATAGCGTGGCCGGAATCTGAAGCTAAGTCTCTCAAGACGGCCTCCTGGGCGAGGAAAATGCTTGGAGCCAACTTGGAGGTGAACCGAAGGCACCAGGGCGTCTCAGTGGTGATCTCTGTTGTGTTAAAGTCCGTGATAATCAATCTGAAGTTGGAGCTGCCTGCAGCACTGTTGCTACAGACAGTCTACTGTAAAATGTGTGCCTGGGCTACATTGCGGGGTGAAAAAAACACACACCCAGTATTTATAGCCCTGTTGGAGTTAACGGCGCTGATGTTTTCCTCCAGTAGAACAGTTGTAGTTGCTCTACCCAAGGAGCATTGCGCAGCTCCAACCTTTAGGCAAATGTCAAGATTAGTGTTGACTCTTTAAGCCAGCAGTCCTGCTGGCTACTCCATTTTAAAAGGTCGTTTTTAGTGTGAAAACAATGTTTTCCTCCCAATGTGAGGACAACAAAAAAGAACCTGCAAGCACTTCTGGTGTGCAGCCTTTGTTTCAGCCATCCTGAGCAAACCTGCCCATTTAGACTCGCTCTGGGAGAAATAGCAGTTTGGTGTGCTCTTTTCCTTGACAGATCTGACGTGCCTTTAGGCCCTTTCCGTGGCCCATGTAAACTTGCTCAAAACATTCCTTCCCTTCTGTGACTGTCTTCTGCGTTGAACTATGGAAAGTTAAGAAACATCACTGCAATCAAAGAACCGTCTCTTTCCCACAGCCCTGTAGGCGGAGTACATATTTTAAAGCTGTTCCTAAGGTTATGTTTTCTACCTTTTTTGGTAGCGTAGCAAACAGGCCTGTGGAAGCCATGTAAATACTTCTTCCCTCTAAAACAGCTTTCAGATGCTTCAAACCTCCCTGCTGATTTCTCTGTCAGTTGCATGCATTGCAAAAAGTACTGATTTTAAGACGGCGCTGCAAGCCATACATATTGAGTCTGTCATATCTGCTGCTATGCTAGGAAATAAAGGTGGTGGGGGATATGGTGGAAACAGAAAACAATCTCTGCCACAGAGGCGTAAAGACATGGTCCGGGGCACGGCCTTGAAAGATGCAGAATGCAGCCGCTTGGCTGAAGTGAAGGAGGTTTGAGCTGGACCACTCCTTGGATGGGAGATAATCTGGGAAGCCCAAATGTGCTGCATCTTAGTTGCAGGATGGGTTGTTGTTCAGTCGCTAAGTCGTGCCCGACTCTTCGCGACCCCATGGACCACAGCACGCCAGGCCTCCCTGTCCTCCACTAGCTTCCTGAGTTCACCCAATTTCATGTTCATTGCTTTGGTGACACTCTCTAACCATCTCATTTCAGGATGGGAGACAGGCATAAATGACTTCTGGAATTGTGCTGCCGACCTTCCCGATTTGGCACTCGTGCTTATTTTGGTAGCCTTGAGCAAGGATGTGTGAAACCTGTCCATCTATTTTTCCCTTCCCACGCTCCAACATCAAATGTCTGGGATGCTTATCTTCAAATGTGGACATGAATTGTTCTCAGTGAAGATCTGAATAGCTGCGTATTCCTTGTGTATTGCACATACAGGCAATCTTCATTAATTGTGCACTCTTGTTTCCGCTGTTTTGCTTATCCATTTGGAAACAAGTGTGCAACTTACTTTGCACCACTTGTGGCCTGTTTGTGGCATTAAACATTTTTTTTAAAAAAAAAAAACCCTCGCTTGAAAATTCGAACTGTTGACACTCAGGAAAGGAATATAGCAAAAGTAAGGTCTGCAGCTTCCATGGTGGCTGCTTCCAGCTTTTGAGTTCCAGTGCTAAAATGTTTGAGAACCACTGATCTAAAGGCAAATTCTTAAATTAGAACATTTGGGGGGGGGGAATAAATATCCTCATGGTTCTATTTCAGCTCTGATGGTCCAGGCCTTGGAAAAGATGGAAGCTACTCTGTATGCAGTGTAGTTCAACTCAGCCTGAATTAATCTTGTTTCCCTCCAGTCAGGGTTAGGGAACTAGAATGATGGCAGTGCACGTTTTGAAATTTGTGTCACTGTGAACGAATGCACATTTGTCACAGTTCGATGTGCTGTGCAAGAGCATCCTCCCATTTTGCTATATGCATATGTCTGGTCCAGCAAGAGTGGCAGACCTTGCCATCTTTTTTAACGCCGTCTTTCACAGTGAACCTTTTTTCCTCCCTGTATGGATTATAGGATGTGAGCAATTTCAGAAAGCTGCGACTCGAGAATTACTACTGACATTACATTACCAAAACCTCTGGTGAGAATTCCCGTCTGAGAAGTCGGGGAAGAGAATTATCTGACCTTGAAGGGGATATGGTCAGATTATCTGTTGAATGTTTGTTACCTCTTTAATTTGCATTTGCAGTTTAGAACTGTTTATGGAATACAATTGACTTGACTGTAGAGGCTGGATTTGTTACGGTAACCATAGTAACCTGTTGGATTTCATTAGCACAAAAGTCCAACACATAGATGTATCCTCCCTTCCTTTTTGGTTTGCTAGACACATCTATCCATCCAGAAGTATCTTGTCTGATAGGTGCGTCTGCAGGCCTGATATAAGAGCTTTCCCTTTAGATGCTTTTTAGGTAGTTTCCCATTCTGTGTTTCAATTAGGAGACCCGTATGTACACCAGTAGACATATGGAGCGTTTACTCATGCGCCGTCCTCCTTCAACATGGACATTTAACAAGAGGAACTATTGCAAATGGGGAAGGGTACTCTATGCCACAAGAAACTGCTAGATCAGGACACTGGTTTATCTTTCCCCTTCCACTTTGCCTCTTGTTTTAATAAAAAAAGTAAACTGCCAAGAAACCTAAACAGCTAACATGGAATTTATAATACAACTTATACTTAGAGGAAACATACAATTATACACCCCAAAACAAATACAAATGCATAATGAGAGAATAAGAATTTTTTTTTCAAAGCATTAAAATGTTGTTGAACAAATGATGGCTGCAGGTTGGGGAACAAAGAGAAGGGGAGGAAAAATTGCACTGCCTGTGACAAATTATAAGTATACATGTTGTGTGTCTTAAGTAGTACATGTTTACTTTAGGAAGGCATTCTATAAAACATGTAAAGGGGAACTAGATTGCATTTAAAAAATTGGGGTTCTTGTTTTTCTAACTGGTCCGCTTAGCTTGTTAATAAAAATTTAAATTTACTCCATCCAAAGGTATTTGAGTGCCTTGAGATTACATTTTGGTTTAGTCCTGGAGTGTTGACATTTCTAAGAGGGTTCCATACATAGATCATCATCTATGTAACATTCCATTGTGAGAAACAGTCAATAGTTACTGTGCTTCTGAGAACGTTAGGTGCATGGAAATCACTTTGAATTCAAGACACGAAATACGTGTTTGCATTTAAACATACCATTTAAATACTTCAATTTTACTCTGTTGCCTGGGGTGTATCTATGTATATGTGTGTACTCACTCTCAACTTAATGGATGCTGAAATGATTGCATAGGTGTTGCCAAATGTTATTGTTATAGAGCAGGGGTAGACAACCATTGGATGTATGTGAGCTGCTTAACAAAATGACTGACAAAGAGCTGCTGTGATTCCCTAAATATTTAACTGTTGGGGGAAAAAAATCTCCAGAGTAAGAGAGCAGGAGAGGGGATCCTTCCAAGAAGCAACAGCAGATCAGGTTATTAATAAATACAGCCCTCACTGTCCTGTTCTCTCCCTCATGTTGTTGTTCAGTTGCTAAGTCATGTCCAACTCTTCGCGACCCCATAGACCACAGCACGCCAAGCCTCCCTGTCCTCTACTAGCTTCCGGAGTTCACCCAATTTCATGTTCATTGCTTCGGTGACCCTCTCTAACCATCTCCTCCTCTGCCGCCCCCTTCTCCTTTTGCCTTCCATCTTTCCCAGCATGAGGGTCTTTTCTAAAGAGTCCTCTCTTCTCATGAGGTGGCCAAAGGATTTGAGCTTCAGCTTCAGGATTTGTCCTTCCAGGGAGCAATCAGGCTTGACTTCCTGGAGGATTGCCTGATTGGATCTCCTTGCAGTCCGGGGGACTCTCAAGAGTCTTCTCCAACACCATAATTCGAAAGCATTTATTCTTTGGTGCGCTGCCTTTCTTTTGGTCCAGCTCTCGCATCCATACATGGCTACTGGGAAAACCATAGCTTTGACTATGCGCACCTTCCTCATGCCTCATATTTAACTGTAAAAAAAATTACCAGGGCAAGGCAGCAGGGCAGGTCACTAGGCCATGGAGGCAGCGGTGTTATGCTGCCAGAACGCTGAGCGGGACATCCGGGTGATCGACAGCCCGCCCATCGCGTTCCTCAGCGTTACACCGTTTGCGTAACATACGCAAGCAGCGTAATTGGTTATGCAAACGGCGTAATGCTGCAGAACGTGACGGGCGGGCTGCCGATCACCCGGATATCCCGCCCAGCGTTCCAGCAGCATAACACCGCTGCATGGAGGGCAGGAGAACTTCTAAGAAAGTCCCCCACCCATGACGGTCCAGGGAGCTGTCCCTCTCTTTCCTTTCTTTCTAAGCTTTGCCTGTTCCACGTCTTCCCATTGTGGAGAATCTGCCTCTGCTGCCATGCCATCTAGCCGCAGGTTCCAGTCCTGCTCCAAGCCACCACCTTGCAAGAGCATATGCCGGTCAGGAGCTCACGAGCTCCAAGGCAGCAGCCGGCTCTGTGCTCTTTCCCCATCAATTCTGGTCCAGCTCTGGAGGTGGCTTCTCTGAGTGAAAAGGGGCCACAAGCTACCAGTAGCTCGTGAGCAGCCCCATGTTGCCTACTCCTGTTATAGAGTCATCCGAAACAAGCGACTTTGAGGCATTCATCAGCTACGTGTGGGGCTTTCCCCAGTGCCTCGGATTAAGTGTGACAGGGTCGGGATGAAGATTGGTTTCTTGACCAGGAAAGAAATGGGATGGGTAAAGGAGTCTTACAGTACACTGTATGTGAGTGTTTTTGACAACAAGTCATTTGATATTAACTGCCTACAGGTAGGCATGTTACAGCACATTAACGATGTCCGCAAAGCTGCCCTTCGGGGTATTGATCGTCTTCGAGGTGAACGGAACAGTGTGTGGGTGTGCCGTAAAATAATGTTTTGCAGAGGTTTTCTGTGTTAGTGCCGAGATGAAGTCGCATTGGAGGAGAGAGGACAGAAACAAAACCTGTAACACTTTTTTAAAGTGTTCAGTTCTAGGCTATGATGACTAAGATCAGAAGAGCTGCTGAGGCTCGCACAGTTCCTATTCTGCTGGCACAGTTGATTTTGGGCAGCTGGCCAATCAACCAATCAATCAACCAACAGGTACTTATATACTGCTTTTCAACACAGAAGTTCACAAAGCGGTTTACAGGCAAATAGTAATAATAATAAAATTAAATGGCTCCCTGTCCCAAAGGGCTTACTGTCTTAAAAAAAAGGCAAACCACCAGCAACAGCCACTAGAAAAGACACTGCGCAGGGGTGAAGAGGGACAATTACTCTCCGCCTGCTAAATATAAGAGAAACACCACTTGGAAAAGTGCCTCTTGCCCAGTTAGCAGGGGTAAAGTTAGCAGGTCTCGTTCCATATCCTATCACAAAATTCTTTTGTAGCTCAATTGAGTGTGGAAAGTCTTTTTTTCTCCAGTGGAAGAGTTGCTCAGTGCTGTTGGCTGTCAACTAGCTAGGGTGAAGGTAGGATCCCAGAGAGCTTGAGCAGCCCCCCCCCCAATTTTTGTTGTATGGTGCTTCGTATACTTGAAGAGCTGAATTCTCCCATAGCAACCTGCTCTGCCTTTCGGGATTTATTATTAGGGCCCTGGTTTATGATTTGGCGGGCCCAGAGACACAGGGCATCCTGACGGAAAACATTTTGGGAATTGCTACTAATATGGTGGTGTTCAAAAGCATAGGAGGTGGGGCTGTAGCTCAGAGGTAGAGCACATGCCTGGCATTCAGAAGATTCTGGGTACAGCTCTTGAACTCCAGGTAAAACTGGGAACAGAGGCGTACTGGGGCTTAATTGTGCCTGGGCATAACATGTCATGACCCCACTATTTGGGGGGTGGGAAGAAACATGCATTTCTGCAGCCCCTGCTCGAGCGATTTCACTTGAGTGGTAGCCGGCAGGTGCCTCCTTGGCTTCCTGAGTCAGAAAATCAGGGGAGTGGATGGGTCCTCTTCAGACATGTCATGTAGCGTGTATGCAGGGGTATGTGAGTACCTGTTCCTAGGATTAGAGCTGGCCCCGCCCATTTGCCTGCCCACTCGTCGACTCCGTTGGTGCTCCGCCCCGCCCCTGCAACGTTTGAATTGCCTGCACGCTTGAGTTGCCTGCACGTTCTCAGAGCCAGGCAGGCAGGCAGCGGAGCGAGGGAGACCGATGGCAGCAGCAGCGTGAGCAGGTAGGCTGCCTGGGGCTCCCTCCCGAGGAGGTGCGGCGGTTCCTGGGGGGGGAATTGGTAGCCCGCGCGGCAGCCCTGGGGAAGGCCCGGGACTCCCGGGCTGCAGCGCGGCCTACCGAGGAGGCACGGCGGATCCTGGGGGCGGTTCCTGGGTTCCGGCTATGACCTCACTTCTGGTGGGTGGGCCCCGACACAAGTGCCAATAAAAAGTGAGTACCTGTTGCTAAATCATTTAGATGCCATTACTGGTCCTCTTGGCTGTGGCTGGGTCAATTTTGCTTGAGCCCTGGCTGGAAGTGTCCGGGAATCCGGATTCCCATTGCCTCGGGCAAAATGGCCTCGGCCACAGCTGAGAGGGCGCATGCGCTCCAACTCCTTCCTGACTGGGGAAGCAACTGGAGCGCATGTTCCTACTCCAGTGTCACCCAGGGCGCATGCCATGTTGTGCCCTAGGGCAGAAATGCCACTAACTGGGAAAGAACCCATTTCCTGAAACCCTGGAGAATTTACGGTTTGCCTTGGAAGACAGCAGCTTCCTCTGTTTTACCTCCCAGCCCAAAGGGACTTGCTCCTAGGATTGCAGCCTTCGCAGGAGGGGTGGGGGATAGATCAAATGGAAGTGAAATATGCGTCCAGATGGCATGTGAATCTTAGAAATAGAAGTGTTCTGGCACTCTTCTTGTGCAGCCTGTTCTGCTAGAAAGCGTTCAGTGTTTATCACAGTTATGAGCTCTCTTTGTCCTATTTTGCAACTTATTGTCCTTTTCTCCTTCACCCCTACCTCTCTCCACAGAACCGCCACTGACATTCGCGATATTAGTAAATTTTAAAAAGGAGCCCAATTTAGAAAACCCCATGAACACAATCTTTCGTAGGACTGGTGTGGAAACTTGTAAATATTCCAGTGTGATTAGCAGGGTTGGCTTCTCTGGTTGTGGCTAAACATTTCCACCCTCTTGCTAGATTGTGAGAACTACTCTTATCTAGGGGTGTGGGGGAGAGGGAGAGAGAGAGATTTAATTCTCTCTGAAATCCACCTGGCTGTGGCTTTATTTATGCATGCATGCCAACCAGTTGGTGATGCGCAGTTTGTGAATGGCTGCACCTGGGGGCGAAAAAATGTTTGAAAGGTGAAGTCAGGGAATTTGAAAGCATTCTGGAAGTGTTGGTTTGTGTTGCGGCTGGCGGTCTCTCTTTTGCAGAATGTGAGACTTGCTGCATTTGTGTAAGGGAAAGGGGGAACAAAGAGGGGAAAAAACAAGCTGAATGGCTGGAATTCCTGGGAAAGGGAAGGCTGATTGAGGCTTCTTCAGAGTGTGTTTGGGAGCTCTTGATCCAAGATACATGTGGGGGTCTCTGGTGACACAATGTTCTGGAAAACTGTAGAGGCCTATAATGATTGCAGCCCTTGTAGCAGGGGGGCAATGCTTTTTTTCTTCAGATTCTGAAGATGTTGGGGAGTGTTTGCAACGTTTTGCTGTATTATTTTGTAATCTGCTTTGAAACTCTCAAGGGGGAACTTTAGGAGATGCACGATAAACAAAAAAAAAAGCCATTGTAATGGCGTACAGGTGGGGCCTCTTTTGGATCTGACTTGGCGTGTGTGAAACCAACACTGGAGGCCCTTTCCTGACCTCCTGGACATGACCAGAAGTGCCACCTTCTCTGGAAGTAGCTGAGTGCTGCTTCTCCAGACCTCAGAACACCTCTGGATGTGACCAGCAGGAGCTTCTGGTTGCATTTCAAAGTCCTGTTGGACCCTACCTGTGGATTCATTATCCGTAGGGTTTTGTATCTGAAGGGGGGGTCCGGCAATTTGTCTTCGAATAGGGAGATTGGGTGTGACACCCCCCCCCACTCAACCACAAAGCTTACCCCTAGGCCTGTTGTGTATACGCAGCTCAACCCTACCTAACAGGGTGGTAGCTCAGGTAAAATTGGATGGGGAGGTAGTCTGGATGCTGTTCTGTGAGGAGGAGGTAAAGGTAAAGGTTTCCCCACAATCGAATGGTCTAGTCGTGACCGACTGTAGGGGGCGGTGCTCATCTCCGTTTCAAAGCCTGTAGAGCCGGCGTTTTTGTCTGAGAATAAGCTTCCCTGGTCATGTGGCTGGCATGACTATACACCGTAGCACACAGAATGCCTTTACCTTCCCACTGAAGTGGTCCCTATTTATCTACTTGCATTTTAGGTGCTTTCAAACTGCTAGGTTGGCAGGAGCTGGGACAAGCAACGGGAGCTCAGTCCGTTGGGCAGTCTCAAACTCCCAACCTTGCGGTCGAAAGCCCAGCAACAGCGGATTAACTCTCTGTGCCACCACGTCCCATGCCGTGAGGAGGAGGAGCAGGATGCAAATGTAATAAATACTCAAACAAAAATAATTTCAAAGTAAGGCTTTAGGAGTTCAGTAAATTAAATCCAAGTTAAATAAGCTTTATTGATTTCCCCACTTAAATGAAAAAAAAGTTCGGTTCAAATCCTTTTGGCTTAAATATTTCTGGTATCTTACAATGCTTTTGTAAAATTAGCATAGTGTTGATTACATCTCTCCACTCCATGCAACGTTCCCATTAACCAAAGCAGTACTGTTATCCCAAAGAGTCTTTTCAGAGATTTCCTCAGTAAAAAAAAAAAAATGGTCGAGGAGCTGGACTGGATACTTAATGCATTCTATTCACATGCCTAAATGTGTGCTTTCATATCTTGCCTAATCTTTTCCACAGTGACAGAATGCCTACAAATGCGACTGGAGTGTGCATGCATATCTTTCCGCTTTTAGCTTTAATAGCGTGAAACTGCCTTAAGGGAAGACTAACTTTGCCATTGTTGCATATGTGTTGTCTTCCTATTAATAATAATAGTGTTGTCTCTCTTTGCAAGATCTCCTAATAGAACCATATTAATAAAAAGGAGAGGATGTTACTGGAATAATGCATCTGGGATACAGCTCATTACTTTGTTAACACCAGGATTGTCTACATGGTCTGCACGATGATTTATAACTGGTTTTGAACTTCGGGGGCTTAAGTAATTATGGTGTAAATGCAATGACAACACAAGGACAAGACTGGAATGCTTAACTTCCTATCCCTTGTGGGTACTTCCATCCCTCCCCAAAAAACTGTTGGTGTCTGGAATTCTTCCTTGATAAAATACTTTGAATGCTGTCAGAATCTGCTGGGTACAATCCTTTTATTACATCACTCTGAATTTCCCATGATTTTACTTCAACTGTTCCAACTGTACGAAAAGCTGCTGCTTGAGAGAGGTAAAACAACAAAAATAAAATCTGTCTTGTCAGCTTGTCTCCCTGACAGCCAAGAACACACTGATTGATAAACTACCGCTAACTTCCAAAACTTCAGCAGGTTCCCATAGCAATCTGTCACTGTGTTCCTTACCCCTTTAAAGCTACGAGATGAAAGCTAGGAATGTACATGTTTTAATCGGATGCTACTTTCCATGTCCTGGGCAGCAAGTGGACCTAGGTAAGGGTGGTAAAAAGCCAAGATCCCTCATGATGTGATACCCAGGGGATTTTCTGTTGTGTAGGATGCTGCATCATCCAGAAGTCCTACCTTGCATAATGCCCCAGGCAGTGTGGTGGTAATTGGCTTTGCAAATTCCTTAACTGCTTGTTTTCCAGGCAGAGGCTTGTTTGCTGTTTTTCCAGGCAGAGGATAGAAACCACAGCAAATTTTGTCCCATGCATTCCATTTCTGAAAGGCACCTAGTGTATTTCTCTTGAATGAAATGTGAGTCTCTCTCTCTCTCTCTCTCTCTCTCTCTCTCTCTCTCTCTCTCTCGTGTGTGCGCGTGCGTGCAATGATAAAGAAAAACATTCAGAGGCTGAAATCTTATGTGCACGTACCTGGGATTAAGCCCCCTTGAACTCAGTATTATTTATTTCTAAATAAATAAAGTAAGCATGCATATGTCCTATGTATGTCTGAGATGCTTATGGGACTGCCACCCAAGTTAAAAACATACCTTGCATTACCAGAATTGGGTGTATGGGGGAAGCCAGGAAGACAAAGGGTGTGTGTGTGTGTAAGAGAGGGAGATGCTTGGCAGCCCCTCAATTCACAGTGCCAGATATGCCTGGAAAACGCTGTGGTTGTATCAACCAGGTCAGACTGAAGTATCTTTTGATTTTGGATCACTAAACAAGGTTCTTCTCTCCCCACCCCAAGAAGTGCTTTCTCAGTCAGATGGCCCAAAAATACTGCATGAGATGCTCAATGCAACTTTATTCACCGGCTATGAATGTATATGCTATGCATTAAAATACCACAGAAGATTCACAGTACTTTGAGCAGCTTATATTTTTTTGGAGGAATGGGAATAGCAAAAGCTTGATAGCATTTAAAAATAAATGCTTTACCTCTCTTTTTCTCGCTCACTCACTCCAAAGTGCACTTTGTGCCACGGTATGACCATCTTGACTCTTCTGGTGGTGCGCCAATATAAAAGACCAGAATTAAGATGGTATAGGTCTTGTTAGGTCTTTTTTCTTTCAAAAAGCAGGAAATTACAAACTGAATCTGAGCTGTTCAGGCATAGATGGGCTCTTTCCTTTTCTCTCCTCCTGTCTTGCCAAAACCCAGACTGCTTTTTTTTCAGTTAGCGGTCTAGTTGTTGATGGTGTTACACCAGCAGCATAGCTAGAGGGGGTCACAGCAGTATGTTTTGCACAGCGCCTCAACAGGCCTACAATTTAACAAGGTGCTTAAATGGATTTTGACTTCCATGGGGGCTGTACGTGTCCTTAATCCTAACCTGGAGTAAGGCTGGCACAGTTAGGCCAGCAAAGGAATGGGGTGGCGTGCAATGTGGTGCAGTGGTTGGAATGTAGGACTGGGAATGCAGAGACGGGAGGTTTTTGGGTTCTGGCTTAGCTTAGCTCGCTGGGCAAAATTGTGCCAGTCACACACACCCTCAGTCTAACCTGATGTAGCGGGGAGGAACCAAGAACATGACCCTGAAAGTGCTTCCTGGAGGCATGAGATGTAAAATTGTGATAACAGATATTATCACAATTCATGGTGATAATAGAAAACATTACATGGCAATCTGTTCATTCATACATGCAGCCGTGTAATTAGCTTTGTCAATATTTCTACCTGTCATTTCTAGCTATACATTGTCAAAAATATGTATGTTCTGTATATTCTAAACTGCAGAATTTTTTGTATGTATGTTTATGTATGTATACATAAACAAGTCAGGGCTATACAATGAGGAAAGGACAACTTTGACTGTACCCTATCACCAAAGGCCTGAACTGAAGTCGGGAGAGTTAGAACAGACTAAAGAAAATATTTCTTTATCCATCGTGTCTTTAATCTGTGGAACTCCTTGCCATGGAATGTGGTGATAGCATCTGGCCTAGGTGCCTTTTAAAGGGGGATTAGACAGATTTATGGATGAAAAGTTACCGAGAGTGAGAAGTAGCCTATCTCTGAATGCCAGATGCCAGGGAGTGGCAACAGGACACGGGTATCTTCTTGTCTTGTGTGCTCCCTGAGGTATCTGGCGAGTCACCGTGATATACAGGGAGTTGGACTAGATGGGCCTTTGGCCTGATCCAGCAGGGCTCTTTAAGTTCCCCCTCCCAAACAGGTTGCTATTTGCTGGGAGGGGGAAGCTTATATTGATGATAATAGAGGCCCCAAGAGGTCCTGCCCCCTGTGCTTTCTTATCAAGGGCCCAATCCAGCTGCTGTTTAGTTTAAAAGAAATAGGCACACCAAGCATTGAGCATGTAGTTAGCAGGGCACCTCATAAGAAGAGCCCCGCTGGATCAGGCCAAAGGCCCATCTAGTCCAGCTTCCGGTATCTCACAGCGGCCCACCAGGTGCCCCAGGGAGGCATGAGACAACTAGATGCTTGCATCCTGCTGCCACTCCCTTGCACCCGGTACTCGGAGGTAGCCTACTACTAATGTAAGGAGGTTACAACCCATCATTGCCTATAGCCCACGATGGACTTTTCTTCCAGAAATCCGTCCAATCCCCTCTTAAAGGCATCTAGGCCAGATGTCATCACCACCTCCTGTGACAGAGTTCCACAGATTAACTACCCGCTGGGTAAACTAACTACCCTCATTTGACCCAACACTTGTTTAAAAACGGCTTTCTCAGGGGAATATTTGATTCCTCAAACTTATCAAACTGCAATAGCTATGACTTCTGCAGTCATGTGACTTGTGACTCTGCAGTCATGTGACTTGTCACAGCTTCGGCCCAGCTTAATGTGTTTTGAGAATGAAGCAAACCCAGAAACAAGAGCTGAATATGATGGTATGACTTGGAAATCTTGAAGTTTGATTCAATTCCTACATAATATACCTTTGTGTGTTTGTGCCCACGTGTGCATTTGTGCGCATGGTGTGCTTCCCCCCTGCAGGGAATGCAACTTTTTTTAAATATCTGCAGAGAAGGTGCGTGCAAAAAGTTCTTAACTCGGCAAGTAGCTGAAAAATGAATACCGTGTTTGCTAAATAAATGGTTGTAAATCAATTAAACCTTTTAGATGCATTTTTTCCCCTTCTCCTGTTTGCAGATTACACTTCAAGTGAATGAATTGCCAGTTAGCTTAGATGTAACAATTAGCTTGGGTACCATTTTGGCTGCATTAGGTTATGAAATGAAATAGATTGAGACTTAAATGCTATATTGCTACGTTCTAACCACTCATTATTGTTGAAAGAAGGTCTTTCCCCCCCCCTCCCTCTTTAGCTAGAATTGGAAACTCCGGCTTCTTATATTTGCAAGAGAAGTAAAGTGACTTTAGGAGTGTCTGCAGAGGGCTTTTTAAGGCTTGGTTTTTAATGCGTGTTTCATGCATGCAGTTTCCATGTGCTTCCTCTATTGAACTTAGCACTGATCCTCTGCCAGGGCACATGGTAGACTTGGGAGCTGCAGCAGGCTAAACCTGTGGTCTGGGCCATTACTGTTCTAGTGCAGTGGTTCCCAAACTTTTCAGCACTAGGGTCTGCTTTTTAAAATGGTACACATGCGGTATCCACCTACTTCATTAGGATTTTTTTTTTAAGTTTCACTTTACCTAGCTCCAGCCTGTTTTTATCCTTTTACTATAGCGGTGCAACTCAGTTTCACTTTCCATAGTTGCAATGTACTTTCCTTGTCAGTTATCAGCTTGTCAATTTCATGACCTACCAGCAATCAGGCTGTGACCCACTAGTGGGTCCTGATGTACAGTTTGGGAAACAATGTTCTAGGGTATGACATGCGCCATATAGCAAAGGGCAGCATACGTGGAATCATCCCATTTTATCCTTGCCACAAGCCAGAAAAGTAACTTAAGCCTACCTGTGGCCAAGGGGGAGCTTGAACCCAGATCTCCTTGGAGGTAGACTAATATTATATTCACAAAGCCACACTGAGGGTGCAATTCTGAACTGAGTTAGGCCAGCATAAGCTAAGCCAGCAAAGTTTGGCCAGTACAAGGGACACCATAAAGTATGTTTGGACCACTCTCGGAGTTAGAGAGGCCGGCACACAGACGTGTGCCATCCATCCTGACTCCGAGAGTAGTCCAAACACACTCTATGGTGGCCCTTGTGTTGGCCAAACTTTGCTGGCTTAGTTTATGCTGGCCTAACTCCAGTTCAGGATTGTGCTCTGAATCGTGTTGAGACAAAACCAGGTGCTGAACCTATCACACCCAAGGGTTACAGTTGGTGGGAGTTTTTTTGGCACTGGTGTCCTCAGGTTTTGCATCTTCTCCTGTCACACCTTTTTACGAGAGTAAGAGGAAGGACCTGTTGTCCTTGTGGGGCATTTATTGGTGTGGGAGAAACTGCATGTGCCTCTCATTTGAGAGACTCATGTGACTCGCATAGGGTCACTTCCTGGCCCTTCTAGAGGGGAAAAAAGAAGACTGATAGAAGTTGGTGCCTGTGAAAGTTTTATTAGTTATTCTAGCACTGTCTGGAGAGCTAGTGACTGGCCCAGGAAGCTCCATGGGTGAGTTGGGATTTGAACCCAACACCAGAATCACCAGTAACTTCCGACCAACTTCAGCGGCTCTTAATTATGACCAACCTTTGCCAAGTACAACCTGTTTGTATTTATGCCGTCTCCATCAAACTGTTCCTTTTTAGAGTTTTCATAGGCAAAAAAATATTGGCCAAGCCCCAACTTTTCGGTTTCCTATCTTCTTCCCTCCAGCAGGTTTTTCTGTTTTGGCTTATTTCAAATAAGGAGGAGAAATGGACCACAAGTCTCTCTCTTCCAGGTTTCACATAATTAGTAAACTCTTGGAATGCTCATTATAAATAGATCAAAGCTTTCCCACTCTTTGTTACAAAGGCAGTCCTCTTAGATTTAACTTGAACTGCTACCTCTTCCTCCCCCCTCAGTCAGCCCTGCTGTTTTGCCACTTTGTGTTGCCTTCAATTATTAATGTTGAAAATACTAAATAATTCAGCAGGCTAAAAAATCACACAAAACTTCATTTTCCACGAAAAGGAAAGGAGAAGAACTCTTTGCACTGTTAAATCTCCTTCCAACTTAACTAATTGTGTTGATTGTTCCTGGGACTGCTTTCCTTAAATCTGGGGTACCATGAAGAGCTTGCAGCCATCCTGGGACACCAGTTGTCATTGCATTGCAGCCTCCGGTTGTACAGATTCCTCTCCTAGAACAGATTTCAACTTCTTGAGTTCTGGTGCAAATTCTGTTTTATTTCAGCATGGTTTTAAAGATGGAAGATCAAGCTGGGTTTGATTTGTTGCCTGCAGGCTACATAAAACATGCACATTTTTAGTGTTGAAAGACTTTTCAAAGGGAGGGCTTTTTCGGTGTGCCACCATCTCCAGTTTGGAGACCGCTGGTGTAAGCAAGCAAATTGGAGGAGGAGGTTTATGAACATCCTGGGAAGCTCAGACTTGAGACTAAGCATCTGTCTACTGAAGGCCTAAGGCAGGGGTTCCCAAAGTGTGCATCCTGAAAGCTTTGGGCATTGTGGCAATATCCCCAGCACCTTCTTCTTCCTGCCTCTGTCAGGTGCTGTCATCCTGAATCGTGTGGGATCCAAGATGGCGGCACCCGGGAGAGCAAGGAAGAAGAGGCAGCAATAAATGAAGGGCACTGTGACTGCAAGAGTTTGGAAACCACTAGCCTAATGGAAGGCCAGCTTGGTTTCTGGTTTGAGCCTGATTTGTGGCTAGTCTGGAGTGCTTTTCTTTTGGCTTGTAGGCCAAAACTCTATTTGACATTGCTCAGGCTCCCTGCTGCAGTCTCAAGGCCTGACAAGATCCAGGGCTTTAGTCATAGTGTCCTCTATGTTACCCATTCCAGTCCTCTTGGTTTGTGCATGTACTTGTCGGAATAATTGAGAAGTAACGTTGTCAAGGAGCATGCATGACATGACAGCAAATGTATAGTCTTCTCTTCTGCGGTATCCATTTAGCGCTCTATAATAAGACAACAAAGGGCAAAGCAGCTATAGACCAGGCTTGTGTATTTCAAGGAATGTAGTCTTTCTTTTACAAGGACGGGAAATTCTTTCCATGCACATCCAGCTGCCCGCCTGCGGGAGAAGAAAGCGCTACAAAAACATTGGTGTTTGTGTAAAGGATTTTTGCTAAGCGACTTCACAATATATCGAGCAAGACCAAAAGGAATTGAGGGTTTTTTAAGAGCACAACCCCCCCCCCCAAAAAAAAACCCATTGCGTGAGTTTTCTTTTTTAAACACTTCATGATAGCACTGGTGTATTCATGTTTTTTAAAATAACTTGTTTGAAGTACCCATTTGCAATTCCTTAGATGTATCAAGGTAGCTGCAAGAGTGTACCTTATCCATTCTGTTTTGAGGGGGGAGCAGGGAGCTTTCACTTTTTGCGAGACCAGGTTTTCTCTCTTCTCCCTGCAAAAGTCTGCAGCCTGATATAGGCGCACGTCTCTTCAAGTGGTACAACTATTCCTGGACGTGACTGTTTCAGACTGCAGGTGGGAGATGGAATGTTTTCCATCTGAGATGATAATAGTAATAATAATAATAATTATTATTAATAATAATAATAATAATACTTGTATTTATATACTGCCTTTCTTAGGTCACCAGATTTCTCTAATGACTATACTATAACTCAAGGCGGTTTACATAGGCAGACTTTATTTGTAAACCCAAAGGTTTTGACAATTATACAGAAACGTTCTATCTTACAAGAACTACACACATACAGATGGATCTTTCTGGATTTAGTCCTTCTTTCTGGCCACCCATTTGTCTACTTGCTGGCTGATAAGCGGCTTCCCTGCACCCACCAGAGAAGCAGCTGACTTTGGCACAACTCCCCCGCACACAAGGCAGCCGAAAGTCGCACTTTACAAGGTCTGCGGAAGTGGCGATCTTCAGCTCTTATCTTCAGGCAAACAGAGGCATTAACCCTCTCAACTAAATCTTCTGCCCTAAGAGATTGTCTTTCAACATGTAGAAGACTTACATGCCCAGGAGTTCAGCTAAATTGTGTTACTGGGCATCTAAACATAATATTGGTTTGCGAAGTGTTTTCTGAGTATGGAAAGAGCTTCACGTGCATTTCCTTGCAAGAACTTTGTATAGTAGTTGAGTAGTATTATCCCCATATGGCAGATAGGGAAGACTGAGGCTAAGAAAGTGGCTCGTCTAAGGCCACCTGGTGAGTTCATGGCAGATAGGAAAATTATAAGCAGGGAAGTCATCGACTTATTACAGTTGGATGGTGAATTCAGAGATGTCCAGCAGGTGCCAAACCCAGGCTTGCAGGTGAAATCTGGTACCTGTTGCAGTCTTTCCCCGGCATGAACAGAGCTTACTTTTCCATCAGAGAGTCTCTTCTCTGCAGCTCTGATCGCCTCTAACCTTTGTGCTGGCCTGCTGCTTCCAGATTCAGTTGCCCCAGCAGGATTTCCAGGTAGATATGTTTGGCAGGCACGAAGAGACTCTCTTGTGGAATGCTAAGCGCAGTTTGTGCTGGGCAAGGATTTTCTGGTGCACAGCTGTCTCCAGCAGTCTCCACAGGGGTTTGGTCTCCAGTTTGGAGACCAGTTTGAAGATCTAGTCCAACTCCCAGTGCAGTCTCCCAGTGCAGTTCTCCCAGTGCAGAACATGTGACTGTTCTGATTTGCATCTCTATCTCTTAGCTGTTGCAATGCTCCAGCTTGTATTCTGGCCTGTAGAAGAATTCTGCATGAGTTTTGAAAGCTTGTTTGCCATTTCACCCTTGCATTTCTGAGTTGGTATTTTAAAAAGGTATTGCTTTTGGCTGCACGCTCTTCCCTCGCTCCATGGACTGGTGCAACTAGCTTCAAATTTTGGTGGCATGGAGAGGGCATCTTGTTTTACCTTCTCAAAACAATTAAAATATTTGCAAAACAATATCGTTCGCCACAGCTGGCTTGGATTCCTGGAACTGCTGCTGGCTGTTGCCAGACGGTACAAAGATTGCTTTACATTTCCTCTACAAGGGGAGGGGGGAATCTTTCTTCTAATGCTATGTTATCTCTCTTGTTGCCTATTTATATTGTGTTGCTATGTTTCCCTTAGCAACATGTGTTTTGTGAAGTGTACATCTTACATTTTAGTCTTCTTTAGAACTACACATTGTTTAACATCTAACTGGAGACTCTTTGACGACAAATTCAGTTTTTAAAAAGGAATTCCTTTCATTCTGAATGAAAAAAATACCTGGTGTGGATTTAAAGGTATTCATAATTAGTTGAGGTATTTATCCTTGCCTTTCTCTGTGTGTGCGGTGTTGTCGATATTGTTGTCTTTAGTAGACATAGGCATTGAATTTAGCTTAAACTCAAAATGTTGTTTCTGACAAAAAATTCGTCACAGCCATATACAGTCAGTCCTCATCTGCTAGGGTTAAACGTAAAGGTTTCCCCACGACCAAATGGTCTAGTTGTGACCGACTGTAGGGGGCGGTGCTCATCTCCGTTTCAAAGCCTGTAGAGCCGGCGTTTTGTCCAAGGACAAGCTTCCGTGGTCATGTGGCCGGCATGACTCTACGCCGTAGTGCACGGAATGCCGTTCCCTTCCCACCGAAGTGGTCCCTATTTGTCTACTTGCAGTTCTAGGTGCTTTCGAACTGCTAGGTTGGCAGGAGCTGGGACAAGCCTCAGGAGCTCACTCCGTCGCGCAGTCTTGAACTCCCAACCTTCCGGTCGGAAAGCCCAGCAGCAGCGGTTTAACCCGCTGTGCCACCACATCCCTGTTAGGGTTAGGTTCCTGGAAATCATCACAGATAATGAACCATTGATCCTATGGGACCAAGGGGTTGGTGGGGGGGTACAAGGGGTACCTCATCTCCCATCAGAAGAATCCAGCAGAAACAACCAGGAAGTGCCAAAAGATCTCTGAATGCTGCAGAGACCTTCCAGAGGCTGCAGGGATCTTCAGAACGGCCTGTGACTAGCATGGACCCTTTAAGTATGGCCAGCAGAAGTATCCACCAGCCATTTCTGGTTTCTGTAGGTTTTAGGACAATACCTTTTTTAAAAAAAACACACACACTGCTGAACTGTGATAGATGCACCTTTTATTCTCCTCCCTCCCCCCACATTAAAAAGACTGATTTTAAGTGCATCATTTTCATTAGCAGAGCCAAAGGTCAAGGCTGATTGCTACTTACAATAAAAATATTTCTTAAAAATATCTTCGATTAGCACTTCTTATAATGCAGAATGCTTCTGAAACGTTTTTATTTGACGATGATCAGCGGATTCTAACAAAATTGGACACATCCTTCTTGGCCTGCCAGAAATCTGGCTGCTATTACGGCTGCCCAGTATCTGTTTTCTGTTCCTGTCCTCTCACTAGCTCGGGATTAGAGAAATGAAGCCAACGTATGCCCCCAAATTAAGCAAAAAAGATTTATACCTGCCGACTATCCTTGAGCGTCAAATATTCCATCTGTGTGTAAAGATCTTCATATGGTTCAACAAGCTTTGTCCCTCTAGGGCACGGGAGAGGCTTTGCAGAATTATGAGTTTTAAGGGCTCACTGCAGCACTTCCGATTATGTATTTCCCCCCGCTGCTCAGTGAGGAATTCATAAAAATAGGCATAAAACGTGCGCTATCAGCTTCCTGCTTTTTAAACTGAGCTAACAGCTTTTTAAGCAACTGCAACGAGGGTCTTGAAAATGTCGGTCTCTGTGAGCTTGCAGTCGGCCTCCTGGCACCGAGATTAGTAATTGCCACGACTGTGCTCCAGATGCATTTGTTGCAGCTGCAGTGGGTGGACTGCAGAGGCCGTGGCTGGAACAACCGGATGACACCCCCACAGCAGGCGCCGCACGAGTTGCAATTTCCTACCACTTAAGCCAGTGGTCAGGGAACAGGGGTAAATTACCCCAAATGGGGTAAAAATGAAATTCCTGGGGGTAATGGACGGCAGCTGGGCATGCATATGAATCTAAGCGATTCCCTGCAAAGACTTGTTCCTCCGCGCGCCCGCTGTCTGCACCTCCGTCTCTCTCTTTAAACTCGGGCGACAAGCCCTGCAGCGTGTGTGTGTGTGGGGGGGAGGGGGGTTGACACACGAGCAGAGCTGAGTTATGAATTTTCCAAATTTCTGACACACCAAGCCCAAAAGGTTCGCCATCACTGTTCTATACGCATGCCCGGCTGTGTGTGTTACAGTACTGTAGTGTACAAGGACCTGACGCAGTGCAGTGCGTCAGGCCCTTGTGTATAACATGCTTCCCTGCGTGATGCCCCGGGCCCCGCCTCCAAGTCCGCCCGCTTCTTCAGTAGAGTCAACTAGTTGCTGCACCATTGAGAGAGACAGGACAGAGGGAGGACACCTATCTTTCACTGGTAGTTTTAGTAAGTACCTGTATTAAAAATCAAATCAAGGGGGTAACATCGGCGTATCTAAATATATTTTGGGGTAAAAGGTAAAAAAGTTCCCTGACCCCTGACTTAAGCAGATATGCCAAGTTATTGGTAAATGATGAGGGTTTATTCGGTTCACTGTGATTCTGCTGCGCCGTTGTCTGTGGGGTCAGTTCCTGTTACAGCGTCAGAATTTGAACAGTGCATAGCACATGTGATGTGCATACTGCACACTGAAGACTACTGGAAGCTAAGCAAGCACAGTCTGGGTCGTGTCTGGAGGAGAGACCAGAAAAGTCACTGATAAGCTGTTGTGACCCTCGGTGGCAGAGAGGAGACACTGTTGAGCTGTTGCTTGCTGCGGTGGGAGAGCGGTTTGGAATGTAGAGAATATTGGTGACAGTAGCAATAAAGCTGGAAAATCTCCTGCTGGTGTGTTGCTTGCCTGCAGAAAGCTCGGAATGTTTCCTGTAGTGAAGAAGAAGTTGGCCAACACCATTGAAGGAAAATAGCTGAAAGGGGTGTGTGTGTGTGTGTGTGTGTGTGTGTGTGTGTGTGTGTGTGTGTGAACAACGTTGTAAAAATCCTTATTGGGTCTGCAAAGAGGTAATTGCGAGAGATGAATACTGACATTGATTCGTGATTTTAGAACACTGAAGTTAAAGCAGAGCGCCTGTAATGTGTGAAAGCCAGGAATGGTAGTTGAAGATG
This sequence comes from Lerista edwardsae, assembly GCA_029204185.1. Lineage (NCBI taxonomy): Eukaryota > Metazoa > Chordata > Lepidosauria > Squamata > Scincidae > Lerista > Lerista edwardsae. The sequence goes on along the minus strand of JAJKFI010000023.1, from coordinate 8,718,205 downwards.
TTCTCAATCTAATTTCGGTGCTAGCGAGATGAATTGGAAGGGGGAGGGGGAAGGTACAAAGAAAAGATGGGGTTGCTGATACAGAGAAGAAGCGAAACCTAAGTTCCTAGGAGCCAGATAAGAGTAACAAGTTGCAGCAGACCCTCAGTAGACAGTTTCAACCTTGAGAGAAGTTGCATAGTGCATGCGTAATAGCTGTCATAACACACCCTGTCATACATATTAGAACACACCCATTTCTCAATTTGTCCCTATTTGCATGAACATACGTTGCATGAAGGAATATGTAGAAGGGGGGAACATATCAAGCTGTGCAGTAGGAGGTCTAAAATATTCTGTTGGGATATTGTTGATTGGTTAAGTTGAGACCAATAGGTGCAAAGTAAGAGGCCATGCCTCAGGGGTATAAATTATTAAGCCAAAGGCACCAAAGTGTGGCTTGTGGCTTGATTTGTTTTTTTCCCTTGCCATCCATAGTTGCAAATATGTGAATAAACTTTTCTCTTGAACCATAGAATTGGAGTTGGAATTCATGCCTAACATAATGAATGCATGGAACAGGGAGGGCTGCAAAGAAAGTAATGAGTGCTTGGGGGAAGGAGTGGAGAACCATGGTTAAGTGAAACTGCAAATAAGAAGTCTGTGGATATGGGGAGTGGCTGTACCTTTAGCCGAGAGAGCCGCAGCCTGCCCAAAGATAAGATCTGACGGTCGCCTGTTTTAAACCACTGGAAGTTTCTGTGAGCGGCAGACCTCGAAGAATGCGCCTGATAAGATTTGAGCTGTGTCTGACTGCCTGTGAGAGGGGAATTGTGTCGTACCAGCTGTTTCTTGGTGAGAGCAAGAAGCCGTTTATCAGCCGGCAGGAGAGCAATCGTGTGGCTAAGAAAGAGAGGCTGGACTTGAAAGTGTCATCTGAAATGTAGCAGTTCTTGTGAGATTAGAACTTATTGTGATTGTAAAAACCCTTAGGGTTTAGAAATGCCTGCCTATGTAAACCGCCTTGAATAATAAAGTCAAAAGAGCAATCTAATGACCTAGAAAGGCAGTATATAAATACTAAGTGTAGTAGTAGTAGTAGTACTCTGTGGCTATGGGCTTGGAAAGCTGGAAATTTGAACACTTCAGATCTTGCTTAGTGCAAAGTAGGTAGTTCGATGCAAACCACAGATGCTTTCTCAGCCCCTTCCCGCTGTCCCCAACAATGGGGGCAATATTAATGAGCTAACTTGATGAAGCAGCATATGGATTAGTAAGGGTTGAGATGCTCCGAGTATTTTTGGAATGCGCTAGATAGCATTACTGTCACTCTATTTAGTCTATCAGTGTGTGATTTATTAACGTTCAGGATTTTCAGCCACCCAGGCTGACTGCAAGATGCTTGCTCTGGTTATGCTGTAGGCAGGATGGGGAAGTGTGCTGGGATAAATAAATGCTGTAATGTCTATCTTTAAAAAATATTTACTCGGATTGCATTGTGTGATTAGAGAGAGGCAAGGCGGGAGGGGGCGGGGGAGAAGACCAGCAAGTAGTTGGCTGAGCCTGAGGAAACATGTTAAACATTAGGGTTGCATCTGTTACAAGGTTTCTGTAACTCAGCAAATATGTCCAGTAATCAATTATTTAATTAGCATAGTTCTATGACTAGACATATTTCAGCAAAATCAATAAAGCCACCATTGTGTGCACTAATTAAATGCCGATCATTACAGCTCCTGTTGTTGATGGAAACAGCGTGGCTGGTGGTGGAATGAATTTGGGGGAGAAGGCGGAGGTTATCGCCAGTTCATAGCAAGTAGTAGAGCAAAGTTGGTAATCATGAATGGTGACATTAGGGCTTCAGGGAAGAAAAAATTATGGACTAGAAAAGTCATTGCTGCTGCTGCTGCTGCTGCTGCTGTTGGTGGTTCAGCTACAGCAGCTGTGGGTGGAACAGGAAGTATATATAGGGGAACAGGAAGTATATATTTTTACCTTGTTGCAGCAAAACTGCTGATGTTCCCCAAGCAGGCATCCCCAGTATCCCCAGAACGGAACCCTTGCGGATTCTGGGGCATGCCTGAACCTGGAGGGAAATGGGAAATTATTATTATACCTGTAATAGCTCTGTGAACTATTTGTTGAAAAGCGGCATATAAATACGATTGAAAAGTATGTGTAACTTCCTGGTTTTAAGTTACTTCAGAATGCCAGGTGCAAAGGAGTGACCACAGGATATAGGCATCTTGTTGTCTTGTGGGCCCCCTGAGGCATCTGGTGGACCACTGTGAGATGCAGGAAGCTGGACTAGATGGACCTTTGGGCTGATTCAAGAGGGTGGTTCTTATGAGTCAGAAAAACCTAACAAGATTACAGGGCTTCATGCAGCAACAAGTTTAGTAAAATCAAAGATCTTTCATGGCCTATAAAAATATAACTATAGATAAAAGATTACACTACAATAAAATAACAGTTGCCATCACACATCTATACAACTCACCCAAACCATCGAGGAGAAATTCATAAATCAGAGCTGAATACGTTATATTAGTCTTTGGTACAGCCCACACATGGCTAAATGGATCTGAAGTGGCAAAAGACACCTTTATATATTCAACGAAAAGGAGTGTTTTTCTGAAGGTGGTCTAGAGATGTGTGTTCAATTAATTTTTGAATAATTCACAAGTTGGTACAAAAGCAGATTTATTCCATGTTCAAAGTAAGTGGATGGACCAGCTGAAAAATCCCCATGCTTACCAGAGGGAATTGCAAATGAATCATCAGGGGAAACTGTAGTTAACAGATAAAAATATGCATTAAGGCACATTAAATCAACTGATTGCTTATAAAATGCGGGCCTCCATAATTTGGCAACTATAATGACAAAAGGATACTTTGCATGGCAGTGGTAGAAGTGCATACAAATGAAATGGCAAAGTTCTAGGGTGGGTTTTACCGTTTTCTTGATTTGAAAAGTCGCAATACTCTCGTCGGCATAAATATTGCTTGGTTGTAACTCTTTCCACCTTGTTCGCGCATTGAATTTTTCCCCAGCATGAAACAAATCTTGATCTGTAATGAAACTGCGGAATGAAACCTTTCAAACTTTACGAAGTCTCTTTATAAATAGGAAATAGTCTTGCAATGCAGAGTTAACTTTAAGGCTAAAGGGTAATACAATACAAAGCATCAGACAGCACCGAGCCAAAAAAAAAGAAAAAAGATTCTGTGGTTATGAAGCAGTGATTTTCAACCTGTTTCAGCTCATGGCACACTGGCAAGGCACTAAAATGGTCAAGACACACCATCAGTTTTTTGATAATTGGCAAGGCACATTGTGCTGCCAGTGGGAATCATATCCCCTAATGGCCCTACTAATAAATTAAAGGTAAAGGTTTCCCCACGACCGAATGGTCTAGTCGTGACCGACTGTCGCGGGCGGTGCTCATCTCCGTTTCAAAGCCTGTAGAGCCAGCGTTTTTGTCCGAGGACATGCTTCCGTGGTCATGTGGCCGGCATTACTCCATGGAACGCCGTTCCCTTCCCACCAAAGTGGTCCCTATTTATCTACTTGCGTTTTAGGTGCTTTCGAACTGCTAGGTTGGCAGGAGCTGGGACAAGCAACGGGAGCTCACTCCGTCACGCAGTCTCGAACTCCCAACCTTGCGGTCGAAAGCCCAGCAACAGCGGATTAACTCACTGCGCCACCACGTCCCTTATAAATAAATTACCCTGTCCCAAATTCTTGTGGCACACCTGAGGATCATTTGCAGCACACCAATGCGCCATAGCACAGAGGTTGAAAATGGGTGGCATAAAGGTTGGGGAAGGCTGTGGATTCAAGGTCACCTCATGGTTGGGCTGAAGAAACTGATGCTATCTCTGTGTTCTCAATTCTGTCACTGAGCATTCCATTTGCCCTAGGAAGGCTTTTTGAAGCTGTCTTTCTATTCCTAAATCCTTTTCTATATTCGCTTTGCCAGATAGGTTTACCAAAATGGAATTCGCAGGGTTGAAATGTTCTTTGCAGTGTAGTTCAAGAGTTATTTATTTGGAATTTTGCAAGAGAGTAATTTAAGCTTGAATGGTTTGGGTCCAAAATTCCCATGCTGCTCACAGTAGCTCCTCCCAGAAATAGGATATTTTTACTTGTGCAAAGACCTTTTGGTTTATGTGCAGTTCTCCTATTCATGGAAAGATTATCCACAAGTAGAGCATAAAGGTTAGGTCTAAGCCAATGCTTTCATTTCATTTCATTAAATCCTATTTTTTTTTGCTCATTTGTTTTACTCGATTGCGCTCCTCCGGGAAAAGGGGAAAGGGATTCATATTTTTGAATTAATTTTTTAAATGTATTTTTTAATAAATTTAGTTCTTGGATATAATTTCCCTTTCCCATAAGAGTACAAATACATACTGTATTAGATATGTGAAACCCAAGGGATAATTGGAAGAATCTGCTGAAACATGGTTTATTTCAATGGTTTAGTTTTCAAAACATGGATATTCTATAAGGAGGAATGAATGAACTTTCTCCTTTTTTGTTTAATGGAGAACTTAACAAAGGGCCCAACCCTAACCAATTTTTCAGCTGCAATTCAGCCTGTGGTAGAGGTGCAGTCATAGAGGCCTTCTCAAAGTAAGGGACTATTTGTTCCATTGCCTAGGCTGCATTGGTGCTGGAAAGTTAGAATTGGGACCAAAGACAGTAATAGCAGCAAGGGTATTACGGCTCTTCTAGATAGGAGTTAATATGTTCTTGTTTTTGTTGACAGTTTCATTTTATTTTAATGCATTGCCGATGTTGCAATGCGAGATAAATGTGTGTGTTTTTATTAAAACTAACACATGATGACAAACTGTAAGTTGATTTAATGTATCTTAAGGCTTGTTAATTATAGAGGGTTTTTTTTTTCCGTTATGAAGAACCATCTGTGGCCCGAAAAGCACTAGATTTTTTTTTTTAGCTGAGTGATCTGTTTGGATTTTTTTTTTTTTGAATAAATTTATGTTCTGTAGTCAAGTTTTCAAACTACAGGGTGGGGGGAGCTTGGACCATCTAAATTGGACTCCCCCCCCCACCCTTAACCACTCTTTTTATAAGGCTTCAGGGAGCATCAGGGTTGATCAGCTAAAATGGAGGGAAAGCAGTAGGGAGAATTTCATTACAGAACCCATGTCTTTACAGTGACCAAAGGAACAATCGTAAAGGGCAAGCAGACCATAAAGGTAGGAAGCAGACCTGACTTGAGGGGAACAAAGATTTGCAACCTGGGTGTAGCTGTAAAGAAGGCCCTGTCTGAAGTCCCCACCAGCCTCCCTTCAGATGGCTTAAATCAGTGATTCTTAACCTGGGTTCGATCAAATCCCAGGGGTTCGGTGAGTCAGTCTCAGGGGTTCGGCGGAGGTGTGTGTGTGTCCATTCCGTTTGCTGGCCTTGATATCTGTGCTGCAGGGAACTTGGTGCGCTCAGTAGTTGTTGGGATATTAAAGTAAGGCCTGGGAATTTGCAGGCCTGAATGGTAAGGCTTATCACTGAGGCCTAGCAGACCAGCAGGGTAGTTCTGACTTAGGTTCTGCCCAGTAACAAGACCATGTGATCTTGCAAGTTGCAAGATAAATGTTGCAAGGTAAATGTTGCAAGTTATTTAGCCAATCCCAGGAACACTGGTTGCTTGTCTGTTCAGCTCAGTGAGTGCATGTGTGTTCAGTCCTGTCCTGATCAGAGAGCTCTTCTGTTCTACTTTCTGTTTCTCTCTGAGTATTGCTGCTGCTGGATTTACAGATTTACTATGTCGAGCAAAATAAGAAAGTGGTTGGACGAATACATACAATATGAGAGTGGCACTTGCCAAGGTGAAGCCGCGCATTTCTGAACTTGTCTCTAAAAGGTGACAGCAAAAGTCACATTGATTTGCAGTAAATATTCATTGAGTTATGTTTTTGTTTTTGTGTGACATTCATGTTTTGTTGGTTTTGTTCTTTGAACACAGTGATTTTATGTGCAACTGATGCATGGTTCATTTTGTGCACTAATGAAATATATATCTCTATGTTTTGAATTTGAAAAAAAAAAAACATTTTATTTTTCCAACTATGAAAGGTTCGGTGAATGCACATATGAAACTGGCGGGGTTCGGTACCTCCAAAAAGGCTAAGAACCACTGGCTTAAATTCTTATCCAAACGTGCAGTCTTTCCCCACCTGTTTCCACAAATTCAGTTTTCCTGGTTTCATCCTCCCATGAAATTTCCCCTCTAATCTGGTTTTGTTTTTTCTCCATTTGCAGCCCTCCTAACTGCTTCCTTTCTGTTCCTGCTTTTTGCATTTGCCCTCCAAACTGCTTCTTCCTTGCAACTAAACTGCTTGTTAGAACTGTTATGTATTTGAACTAACAAGAAGGCATGAAGAAGAAGCCCTTTTGAATGCATGCAGGGAGGAACTGTATATAAGTATAGGGTTCATTGCTATCTGTGGTTTTGGGCGTCTGTGGGAGCAGCAGGAATGTATCCCCTATGGATATGGGGGGCAGCCAAAACGATTTCAGAATGGGGTTGCTTTTCCTCATCAAACTAAACCACCAGACATGAGAGCTACTAGATCAAAGAGTGTGTTCTCAACTGCCGCAACTCCAACAGTTTTTCTTGCGATTGTGCACTGACAATATAATTTTTGATGACATCTTTTTGAAATGGGACCCCAAAGAAAAGATGGTTGAACATGGGTTCTAGGTTAACTTTCTGCATCCCATGCCAATTTTCTATATACATGGAGGTTACACTAGGAAGGAATTTGGACATTGGATTCCATCTTTTCAGGGTGTACTGGTACCTATATTTGTGCATGACACTGTACTGCTCCCATGGAGAAGAGGCACAGTGAATCAATTGGAACTCTGGGTTTCTGCAAATGTTATGCTGAATGATTGTCTAGGCGACTTTGCCTTGGTAGAACTCAATCCTTTGTGATTGAAAATGGGGAGGGGTAGGGTGTTGCAAGAGAGGAAGAGAACTGGATATCTTTTAATATGGATTTTTTGTTGGGTTTTTTGTATCACTGGAAGAGAAAATATTAATTTGGAGCAGGCTGACTGTCTTGCGAAGAGGGTGACAATTTTATATAATGAGTCATAATAGTGACAAAACACCCTCTCCAGCCTTACGGGCAAACTCTGTGTCATTTTCCCCTATTACTGGTCTCTTTATTGAATACAGCCAGAGATGTTGGAAGCAAAGGACACAGTAATAGAACATTGGAAATAAAAGCAAAGACTAGAATGCTTTCCAAATTTGCTTTTGTTGCATCGTCTAATCTCATGGAAGAACAAATTGGACCCAGTGAACAACAAGCTTTTTCTACTGCGTCCAATGTTTTCTTGTTCGTAATGGAACCCTCTTGGGCAAATGCTGTTCCATGACTTGGTGTGTGTTAAGGGACAAGAGTCTCTACCTCTCCGGCAGATCAGGTAGAAATGAGACATCTAGGGCATCTCAAATGGTCTCCAACTTCTAAAGAGTGATTTGATCAAGATTAGTGGATAGTATGCAACAAGGCATCTGTTGGGCAGAAATGGAGCTTAGGCTGGGTTTATTGTTAATTTTCCCCCCTCATTTTTATACCACCCTTCCTCCAAAGAGCTCAGGATAGTATACATAGTGGAGTAGATGGTGTTCCTCCGTTTGGTGTGTGTGTGTGTGTGTGTGTGTGTGTGTGTGTGTGTGGGTGTGTGTGTGTGTTTCTGTCCATGCAACAACTGTGAGGTGATGCTGAGAGATACTGACTGGCCCAAGGCCACCCAGGTAACTTGATGGCTAAGCAGGGTTTTGAACCTGGATAATCCGGTTCTAAGCCCAACTCCAGAACCCCCAACGCCATCCTAGCTATTCCATATGTGCCTCTCTAAATGTTCATCAACTGAAGCCTTGTTTTTGGAGGCATGGTAGCAATTCTCTAGGGCACTCTTCCTCAAGCTATGAGTCAGGACCCACTAGGTGGGTCATGAGCCAATTTCTGGTAGTTGTAGCACCTAGTGCAGCCATTGCTGAAAATATGGGAAGATGGGACACTGGAAAGGGGGAGTAGAGGGCTGTGTGGTGGTTTTGCTTGTGTCAAGGCTTTTTCTTACATTCTGATTCACTTTGCGATTGGAAAATGCCTGAGAAATAACTCAAATTATTGGTGTACTCTCAGGAAAGCAGCAGGCTCTGGTCTCACAATGACGGCACTTCCGGCCATGACATCATTGGAAGTATGTAGTGGGAGAGATCACTTACACAGTGCATTGTGGTGCCTGCAGTACTAACGGGTTTGCCCCCTCTAGCTATGCTACTGTGGCAATGAGTTCCATAAAGCCCGTGGTGTGAATAAGCATTTGAAAAGCAAAGCAACACAAATAAGACTGAAACTACCTTTTCTCAAATAAAAGAGAGCAATTGGGAATGCCCTTAGTTGGAGATTTGTGTTCCATAATTAGTACATCTCTTCAAGGGACTAGATTTGGGGGAAATTAAATAAGTGAGATAAGCTGAGAGAGTGAATATTAAAACGTGATAAAATCTGGTTCCTATTTCCCGAGTGTTTTCCTGAGTGTAAATATTTCCTCTCCTTCCCCCCTCCTATTTAATGAAGAAAAAATTGTCATTTTTATTAACTTTTTATGATTCCAGAACTATTTTTCAGTGAGGAGCTATGAGTTTAGTATTTCTTGATTCTTTTAAAATAATTACAGCAATACTGTTCATCCACTTGACGTTTTGCACTTTGCTCTTTCAGCCATTTTCAATTACAGATTTTGTCCACGTGCTTTCCTCTTTCATCTGATTTATCCAACCTTCCATGAAGTTCATCAAATTTCTTATGTTTTATTTTTCTTAAGGTTTTGCATGCACTTTGAAGTGGTTTTCACTGGCCAAATTAAATTTGCAAGCTAAATAAGGCTATGCTTTGACATGCATCCATTTTTTGAGTTTCATCTGTGCTCTGATCTCTAATCAGATGAAAGTGCAAGGTATTGCTGTATTACAATTTGAGGGCAAATTTTTTATAGTTTTTTATGCTATGTTGAACTAGGCAGCCACATCAGATAACTCAGCTATAGAATTTCTCACATAACTGCTGCGTAAATTTTTTGTTGCGTGATTTAATTGGACCTAAGGGGAGAAAACCACAGTAAAGTTTGCATTAATAAATAAAATGCATAAATTCCTGCTCTGTAATGAAGCTCACTGAGTGGCCTTGAGCAAATCATTCTTCTCTTTTTATCCTCAATAGCCTTTCAAAGTAGGTTTGTTTGAGAGATAATGGCTCACTCCAAGGTATTTTGTGCTTCACACAGGCATATACAATTTGAACAGGGAACACTCTGTGGAAGTATACTCACTGTACAGTTTTTCAGTATCGCACAGTTTTCAAGAAGTATCGCACAGTTTTTCAAGAACCTGATTTGGGGGTAGCCGGCACTTCATGTAAAGCAGCAGCTGGATTTGCAAAGAACTGATTGAAACAATAGGAAGCCAACCAATCAGTAAGCCTGTCTCCTTCTCAGCCTTGGAAGTGCATAGTGCTCATTGTATGGCCTTTCAGTCAGTCACAAAACTACATTCTCTAGTGCTCTTAAATGCACTTAAAATGTGCCAAGAACCTATCTAAAAGGGATGATAGTGACATTTTTGATACAGGAGCTATACCTGTGATAATGGTCAGTGATCATTGTTTGCTATACTGCTGACATAGCTTAGTCCAGGTGGTTCCCAAACATTTTAGCCTTGGGACCCACCTAAAAAAGTGTCACTTTATCAGCTGCTCAAGTCTCTTGTGGCTATAATGGTGATTGGGCAGTAGTGTCCCCCCCCCAAAGTATCAGGTTGATAAACCCTTGATGCACATAGCCTTATCTGCCTTGTCAGTTTCATGACCCATCAAAAATTAAGTCATGATGACCCACTGGTTGGCCGCAGACTCACAGTCTGGGGATTGCTGGCTTAGTAGCTAAGAAGCTGGGCTATGACTTGGTTCTTCCCCAGTTTGAATCTTGCCTCTGCTATGAACTCACTATTGGGCAAACACTTCTCTCAGCATCTCCCCTCTGTAATATGGAGATTTGATTTGCTGTGTAATCCTACGCATGTTTAAGGTAAAGGTTTCCGCATGACCGAGTGGTCTAGTCGTGACCGATTGTAGGAGGTGGTGCTCATCGCCGTTTCAAAGCCTGTAGTGCCGCCGTTTTGTCCAAGGACAAGCTTCCATGGTCATGTGGCTAGCATGACTCTACGCCGTAGCGCACGTTACCTTCCCACCAGAGTGGTCCCTATGTATCTCCTTGCATTTAGGTGCTGTCGAACTGCTCGGTTGGCAGGAGCTGGGACAAGCCACGGGAGCTCACTCCGTCACGCAGTCTTGAACTCCCAACCTTCCGGTCAGAAAGCCCAGCAACAGCGGATTAACCCACTGCGCCACCACGTCCCCCCACGCATATTTACTAGGACATTAAACCCCACTGAATTCAGTGCGACTTGCTTCCAGGTAAGTGTGTATAGGATTGCAGCATTTGTTGTAAGGTCAACAACAGTGCTCTACATATTGAGGAAGTACTATATAAATGTTGATGCTCAGCCCAGTGCGTCCAACCTGAGCAAAATGGCAACATGCTCAGAATTGGAGGGAATTGTAAGAGAATAGAGCAAGGAAGACATTCTCTTCCTACATGTCCCTACAAAACTGTAGGGACTTCCATTAATGAGCAATGCCCTGTATCCAGACTCTGGGGTGAAATAAAATGAGAAGTTGTGAGCTTTCCTTAGAGATAGCAAACATGTTCTACCCTCTTGCATATTCTGCCTTCCATTAGGAAGCCGGTCTCCATTATACAAATAAGCTGCAGAAGCTCCAGCTTAAATATTCAGCCCTCAAACAACAAAACAAAACTAGCGAAATAGGCATGTGCCTAAACAGTGGTGATAAGCAATATTATCGGGCTAAGCAATATTTTCTCAAAGTGGTGTGCAAACTTGTGTGTCTTATAGTAATTGCCTTACCCTATTATAGCCTCCCTGAAGTCTTTGTAATTGCGCCTCTTCCTTTAAAAAAATAATGATGAACACCTGCAGTTTTAAAAATACTTGTCACTGAAGTAGTTAACCCCACTGGGAGTGTCCTGTTTTAGAAGCTTACTCAGTTGTTTCATAAGAAGCCTCTTTTTGTTTCTCTTGCATGATGTGTACATGAATGCTGGCTTGTGAGTCTTAGACGTGCTGAATGATTGGCTTTGTTTGGGGTGCTGGTGGGTGACACCTGTATTTTTGTCGTCGCAGAAAAGAGATCAAGCAGCATTTTGGCAAGAAGCCTTTTGAGGTAGGTTTTAGACTGAATAGTAAGTACAGCAATAACAAAACCATACAATAAACAAATAAAATTGGTCAATGCCACCCAGTCAAGTCTCGATTCACAGTTTGGCAGGTAGAAGCAAAGTGAGAAATGGAGGCGGATGTTTTGTGATTGTGTCGTGGCCAGGAGCTGTGAAATCTTGGCTAACCATATGAGTTAAGAGATTCCCATGGTCCTTTGCCTTGAGCCTTTGAGTTGCCCATTCATGGATGAGCTATCAAGTGTTGCACCAGATCACCTGGAGCTTGTGTTTCTTGGATTGCATGGTACAGGCTCACATAAGTGGGGAATATGACTTGGCTGGCTGCAATATTTTCATTAAGTACATAATCAATACTTGCTTTGATGCCAGTATTGGATGATGAAATTGAGGTTGGGCTGGAAAGAAGGGCAGTTCCGCAAGTGTTTTACTTGGCTTCAACTGTACACTTGCCAGTTTTTTATTTGGGGGGAGGGAGAGAGAGAGAGACAGAGAGTGAGCGAGCGAGCTGGAAAAGCCAATAAGAATGTTTAGCCTATTCATCCGAGTTCTGTATGTTATATTGGATCATTTTTATTGTGTTATTATTTAAGGTGTGTCACTTGCATTGATAGAAAAACAGTGAGTAAAACGTGTTAGAATATACAGGGTGGGACAAGGGCCCACTATTACAAAAAAAAAACATTGAAAAATGGTACCTAGCCTGCCCATGTCAACCACCATGAATGCTGTCTTTAGAAAACAAACAAAAAAACAGTAGGCAGTAGTAAGTGTGTTTGTATGATGCATCAACTTCGCTGAAGCCAAGCAAGTCTGCACCTGGTCAGTTGGTGGAAAGCCTTTAGTGTCTCCCGGGTTCAGTTAGCTAAAGGAAGAATATAAATGAAGGAGATTAAATGGATAAATAGATGGATATGGATGTAAAGGAAGGATATAAATGCATGTTTTAGCATCCAGCTCAGGCAAATCATGTGATATATATATATGGGCGCCTATAATATACAATGAACTAGGAAAGCTGTCTATGCAAAGACTATTAGCAAAAACCACAAACAAACAAAAAACAGGTAGATAATCCCTTATCCAGACTATTCCAAAATCCAGGTGTCTTTGTCCAGTACTTTCTGTAGTACAAACGCTAGGAGGTCTTGTACTCATTCCTCAAGTACAGGCTGTAAGTTCTAGTCTCTGCTCTGTGGTGTGTACCATTGTTGAAAAATGTCCAAGAGGCTAGCAGACACCCAAATGGGTCACAGCGAAAAGAGCGAGCATTTCTCATTCTATTAATGCAATCATTCTGAAGTCCAGAGAAATCCAAAATCAAGACACCTTTCCGTCCCTACAGGTAGTTTGTATAAGGGATACTCAACCTGTACTCGTAAATGAAACGAGCGACTTATTGAAGCAGCTGCATGGGAGAACGTAGAGAACTCAGGTGTGGATATTTCCTGTTTTAATGCATTCCCCAATTCTGCCCTCCTTGGAGTGAGTGTATGGAAAGGGTCAGTTTCGTGGCTCTCAGCAGTCACCAAACCCATGAGCCAGAACTGAAGCAACAAAGCCAGCCATTGTAATTAGTGTAGAATTTTTGAGAGTTCTGTGTTTCAGTTGTCAGCTAATTATTCCCCCTCCCTTTCCCCCCTTAAAATCACTGGCTTTGCAGGCTGAATATGCTTTTATCGCTCTTTCATTCCCCAGAATGGGGTGACACCTTTTAAATATCTGGTTAGCTGCAAAATCTGGTTGAAATGTCTGAACTTTTTTCTCCCTTTCCCAATCAGTGGAATGTGGCAGTCAGTCACAGTGTTCGGGATTTTTTCTTCTTCTCTTTAAACACCACTATTCACTTAAAACAGCTTCCCATTCTCTTTAATACCATTTTATGTCCTTTTAAAATGTTGAGTGCTAATTAAGGTGAGTTCATAAAGTGCTAAAATGCCTGACAGTGTTGTGTGCCTGCATTTCTTAATTTTGCCTAACAATAGCACTTTCTGTTTCAGAAAGTGCTGGGCTGGGAGGATTTAAATGATCTGAGTTCTTCTCAATGATCATACGGTTTCACTAGTTATTTTCAAAAACATTGCTTTGGACCACTTACAAATGATTTATTTCTTGGTGTCTCATATAAATGGGTGTGATGGTGGCCGCTAACATACATGGCTTGAAAATTCTGACTTATAAAATTATACTGTGCAACACAAAAGTGGTTCGTTGAATTTTTCATGTTTCTTCTACAGTAAAGGTAAAAGTTTCCCCACGACCAAATGGTCTAGTTGTGACCGACTGTAGGGGGCGGTGCTCATCTCCGTTTCTAAGCCTGTAGAGCCAGCGTTTTTGTCTGAGGACAAACTTCCATGGTCATGTGGTCGGCATGACTCTACAGAATGCCGTTTCCTTCCCACTGGGACCACTTATCTACTTGCATTTTAGGTGCCGTCGAACTGCTAGGTTGGCAGGAGCTGGGACAAGCGACGGGAGCTCGCTCCGTCACGCAGTCTCGAACTCCCAACATTGCGGTCGAAAGCCCAGCAACAGCGGATTAACCCGCTGCGCCACCACATCCCTTACACCACATCTTCTACAGCAGAGAGGCTCTAATTCCAATGGTAATCTTATTTTCTTCTGCAAACTGGGTAAAGTTGCTGCTGAGTTTTAATGTTTCGGAAACTTTTCAAGACCCACCAGAAGCTGGCTCACAACCCACTGGTGGGTCTAAATCCACATTTTGGGAAACACCAAGCTAGTTTCTTTCTCTTTCTTTCTGCAGCTCTGCAATAGTTTGGAACCCTGTTTTATTCAGGATGCTTACTTGTTGCTAGAAATACGCATATTTTCACTTTAGGAATAGAAAACCATGGGCATTCTTGTTGTATTTGTAGTTTGGAAGATTGCAGTTTAGTTCACATAGAATAAAAAACACAGCTATGCTCTCTCTCTCTCTCTCTGTGGCAGGCCTTCTATATTCATTGTATAAAAGTGAAGTGTATGATTATTCTTAAAAGTGGGGGGGGGAAGTTAAGCGTAGCAGAAGATTGATAAGAACAGATCTTTTTAAGCAACTCGGTATATTACAAAATGGGTCATGAAGATGCAAAAAAATATTTTTTTTTCTAATGGGTGTGGGTAGCCTCTTGAAGGAGGGAAATTTTTTGCATGATCTGAAAAGATAATGTAAGCCATAATGTGTTGGAATTGCTAGGGCTAGATATTTCTCCATTGTCTGGAAGCTTTTCCATGTGAAATACCATACAGCTCTTTGAAAACTGAACAATTATGCCTGTGTCGTCTTTATTCTTCTGATATATGGCTAAGGCACATCTCGTTGCTTCTAAGCGATGGGAAACGGTCTGATAATTTCTTTGTGCAGGTGGTTGAGAAGTAATAGTACCAGAGGGAGGAGAGACAAAAAAACAGAAACTTTCCTTTACTCCCACCTATTTTTAAAGAAGTAATTTCGGGGTATGGCCTTCGACTGTTGGCTTGTGGTAGTTGCTTCGATCTAGGAGAATGAGTCATCTTCAGTTGAGAACTACAGGCATGCCCTGGTATCTGCTGGGGTTCCGTTTCGGACCCTACCATGGATCCTGGGTACAACGATGACACTCACCTTTTTAAAGATGGGGGAACATGAGTGGTTTTGCTCCAACATGGTGAACAAGACGGAGATTTGTTTAATGTTCCTCTATCTTTTAAATGGTGAAATACCGTACACTGTCAATGGTGGGACGTGGTGGCGCAGCAGGTCAAACCGCTGCTGCTGGGCTTTCTGACTGGAAGGTTGGGAGTTCAAGACTGCATGACGGAGTGAGCTCCCGTGGCTTGTCCCAGCTGCTGCCAACCTAGCAGTTCGAAAGCACTTAAATGCAAGGAGATAAATAGGGACCACTTCGGTGGGAAGGGAATGGCGTTCTGTGCGCTACGGCGTAGTCATGCTGGCCACATGACCACGGAAGCTTGTCCTCGGACAAAACGCCGGCTCTACAGGCTTAGAAATGGAGATGAGCACCACCCCCTACAGTCGGTCACGACCAGACCATTCGGTCGTGAGGAAATCTTTACCTTTTATCTTTTTAATAGGCTCCCCAGTATCCATGGTATCCATTTTACTTTGTTGCAACAAAACCACTCATGTTCCTCTATCTTTAAAAAGGCATCTCCGGTTTCAGGTGGGGCCTGGAACGGAACCCCAGAGGATACGGGGCAGGCCTGTAATTGTATTTTTATGGCTGACGCTTTGGCCGCGTAGAAAACTTGCACGTCAGGCAGAAGCTAGCCTTCTGCCCAATGTGCTTTTCTTTAGGTCGGCGGTCTCCAAACTGGAGAGTCTCCAAACTAAAGACCGCTGCATCCGTGAAAAGGCTCCACAGCACAACAGTTCCACTGGGGAGTGGCCCTGCCTATAGTTCCCAAGTGTTGCCATGGCCGGCCGTGCCTGCCCAGAATGGCAGCTGCTCAGCCTGCTGGGGCGAAATAACCAGGTAGCCGATAGCCATGGCAACTCTTGGAAATTGAAGACGTGACTGTCGCTTTGCTCCCTGGCGGAATGGTAATCGTGGGTCACTTGGGGGAAGGAAATACTCAGTGATGTCATGCAGGGGGAACGCAGGGGAACTCAGTTCCACTAGTTAAAATTAGGGCTGACTCCGCCCACTTCACTCTCCCTCCTCCCCCTCCCAATTCCTCTGCAAAGAGCTTTTCTTCTTGGCTGGCCGGCACTCAGAGGGTTAAAGGGAGCAACTCCGGATTCCTAGGGGGGTGAAGGCAGTGATGTCATTCAGGGGGAACGGACCAGAACGGGTGTTCCTGATCCTAACGGGCTCCGTGGCTGGTTCCGGGTTCCCGACAAGTGCCAATCAAAAGTGAGTTCCTGTTCCTAAATTATTTGAATGACACCACTGGAAATACTGGATACTGGGCTGGAGTTCGGAGCCCCCTGCTTTAGCTGGAAAGAATTGTTTTGCATGTACATGGAAGAGCATTTTATCGTACGATCCTTCTCCCCAGTCTGAACTGGCACAGTCCAGATATGGTATTGGTGAGAGTTAGGTCACTTGTGGAGGCCAGAACCTCAACTGTTCTAACCATGAAGAGTTTGGCTGGAAAATAGAATGGCCCATCTTTGTTTTCAGTGGCGGTTCTCTGATTTGGAACTTATTTAGCACCCTAGAATCAAAGGCTCATCCTTGGCAGAATGTTTCCACTGTGCCATGTCCTCCATGTAAACTGTGGCTGCCTCTGCATTTGAGCATAAAGACAAAATCACAAAGAATAATGATGGAATGGTTAATGCCTTTTTTTAACTATACACCAATGTTCTGTTTCCAGAGTTATCCTTTATGTATGTTTGATTGCGTGTTGAATTAAATGTAGCCAAGGGCTAGAAGAGTATTTTGAAATGAGACCCATTCGCTATGCTCAGGCTGTAGAGCTGAACAATTAGTGCTCAGATTTATTTCCTAATAGTGATGTGGACACTTCGTTATTATTTTCGTAAATAAAACAATCCAAGGGCATTTGTTTTGTTGACTTAAGAGTTGCATTTAAGTTGCCGTTTACTGTTTGCATAGTCTGCTTGTCATGTTTTGTATAATAAACAGAAAGAAACAAGATTTCAGGAGCTGCCAGGGAATGGGGCAGAAGTGGACAAAAATTGTTCTGTTGGTTTTGCTGTTGGTGTGTTATGCTACAGATGCAGTGTGTTGACTGTATGAGCCTCAATGGAAGCAAATGCTTAAGTGTCAACCTTGTGCCTTTAAAAACCTGCATCTCCCTCTGCCTCCATATTGGTGTAGTTTACAGGTACTTGCCTAGCCAAAACATCTGGGGAATTTTGAAGGGAAGAATTAAGCAGTGTTGTGTTTTTGTTTTTTTTAATGTTTAAGTATTGGTGTAGTTTAGTGGTGCAATAAGAATTAGTAGGTCTATGCTTAGTGCTGTTTTGCTGGTGCAGCAAGTCTTGGAATCTGGCTGTAACATTCTAAGGTGATTTCAGTAATCCGGGGAGAAGCTTCTTAATGACCTTGCTATTGTATTCTGTTGTGTTTCAGGGACACTTCGCTCTTAGAGGAAGAAAAAAATACCAACATTTCTTTCCTCAGGGCTGCTTCAAACATAAGTCATGGCTTATTTTATGTGACTGTTGCTTGTTTGATCCTCTGGAACCTTGGCCTATAACTAACCATGGTTTGCTTTTTGCAAATTAACCAGGATTACACCACAAAGTTGCTTTGCTAATCAGAGTTTGCCCTGACTATGGTTCAGTGTTGTACCCAATCAAAAATCCCGACATGCTTCAGTTGTGCCACCCTTGTTGTTGTTCAGTCGCTAAGTTGTGTCCGACTCTTCATGACCCCCTGGACCACAGCACGCCAGGCCTCCCTGTCCTCCACTAGCTTCCAGAGTTCGCCCAATTTCACACTCATTGCTTCGGTGACACTATCTAACCATCTCATTCTCTGTTGCCCCCTTCTCCTTTTGCCTTCCATCTTTCCCAGCATGAGGGTCTTTTCTAAAGAGTCCTCTCTTCTCATGAGGTGGCCAAAGTGTTTGAGCTTCAGCTTCAGGATTTGTCCTTCCAGGGAACAATCAGGCTTGAGTTCCTGTAGGATTGACCAATTGGATCTCCTTGCATTCCAGGGGACTCTCAAGAGTCTTCTCCAACACCACAATTCAAAAGCATCTATTCTTTGGCGCTCTGCCTTTCTTATGGTCCAGCTCTCGCATCCATACATCACTACTGGGAAAACCATCGCTTTGACTATGCTAACCTTTGTTGTCAGGGTGATGTCTCTTACATCCTTACAGCATTGTATTCTTTTATGTATGTTGTATCCATAGTATGTTGTGGTCTATGAAAGCATATGGCACAGTACGTTTCTTAGATTTTAATGTCTTTGAAGGAATGGAATTTTCTTGCCAGGCTAACGCGACTGTTCTTCTGAACTTGTTCCTGGAAAAAGGTATTATATTCTTTTTCTTGTTTTAGAAAAGTACAAATGTGGCGAAAACAAGCTTCCAGGGATTTAGGTCTAGAGGATGTATCTTTGGGGTGGGCCCCACTTTCATTAGGCAGGCATTGCCTATTTAAAGTACTTAAGCATCTTTATGATAGGTTAAGGTTATGACTGGGAGCCCATTATTCACGGGCAACTCTAATTGGATTTAGGTAAACAAATCGGCTAATGAGATAAATATATTTGTGTCTTAAGAACTACTCTGCATTGTCGTTGATTGTTATTCCTCTCTGGCAGTTCCATAGTTAACAAAAACAATAAATGTATAAATTGCAATATTTGGGGAAGAGTAGATCTCTAGCGTCTCTGAAAAATGAAATGAATCAATATGCACGTCAAATAGACTTTGAGTCTGTTGGATTATCTTGGAAATGTCGCCCTATATCAGGTGATTGAATCAGTTGCTTGCTTCTCATTTTTGAATTAGGACTATAATCAGAGTCTTTATAGAATCAAATACTGAGGCTATATATATTAAAATGAAAATTAGAGTTGCTGCTGAATTCTTTTTTCTATTTTATTTGCCTAAAGTAAAGCAAAACTTTACAGGTACTTGCCTAGCCAAAGCATCTGGGGATTTTTGAAGGGAAGAATTAAGCAGTGTTTTTTCTTTTGTTTGTTTAATGTTCAAGTCCAGCAAACATTTCACACAGGGAATTTTGCTCATCTGTAATGGTTCTTTGGCTGAAAACTACATAGGCAGTGGTTCACAGTGGAGTAAGAACCTATATAGTTCTGTACCAGTACCAGTTTTTACCTTATCTGAGTTAAGAGTAAACAGGTAGGTAGCCAAGTTTGCAGATGAGACTATACCCTTTAGCATGGTGAAAACAAAAATGGCAGGAATGAACGTGAAACCCTGCATATAAGGGAAACTGTCAGTGCTCAAACACACAGTTTCCTGCTCCCCCCGAACTTGACCAGAGGCATTCTGAAGCCCGCAGACGCCAACTGTGGCCTTCTGTGGCTGGTGCAACATTCAGAATGAAGTTTGGAAGCAAAAAATCTGACTACTGGTTTTTGACGAAAACCGTCAGTTGTGTTTAAATGGGTTCAAGCTGCTTCTGAGGCCTGCACAGGCCTTCTGCAGTCTTCAGAAGCCTCCCAGACCCATTTAAACGTGGCTTCCGGTTTTTGCTGAAAACAGGAAGTTGGAGCTTTTTGCTTTCTGGCTTCAGGATGCCTCGGGACTTGACCAGAACTCAGCTTTGGTTGGGCTTACGGGTGGGCCTGCCCGGTATTTGCAGATGTTGGAATCCACGGATGTTGAACCTGAGATTAATGTGGGCCCCGCTGTGTGTCTTTTCTGCTTGTGGGTCTCCCAAGAGGCAGCTGGTGGGTCACTGTGTGGAAACAAGGTTGCTAGACTGGATGGTCCTTGGCCCTCTTGCAGAAGAACATTTCTTACAAGATAAGCAGAACAGAAATGAAATCCCCAGTATGTAATGAATGAGTGGCTGTGAGTAATTTCATCTGTGTGGTTTCCACTGAGATTATCTATAACTGCCTGCAGTGGTTTTAGAGGAATTCTGCTTTGTGGCATGTCCCAGCTCAGAGGGTGATTCTCTGTTTGAAATGATATAATATGCATATTGTGCATCAGCTGGAGAAAGATGTACTGTACCTCATACATGCTGACAGCAACAGCAACAACAAAAACCCTCTCCGATACATGGCACGCTGTCTCAAAAAACCCATCACAAATATCTAGCAATATTGGCAGGGATGGAATGGATTTGCAGGTGTACACAAGGATACAGTGCATATCTGTGAGCAATTTGTCTGTAAAGGGGAAGCAGGAAAGCAAAAAGATATTGGAGCTTCAGGGGAGGAGGAAAGCGTATTTCTGTTGAATTAGGAAGAAGCGTTGTGGCATATTTGGAACAAACTTCCCATTCTTAAACCTGCTTTCGGTGTGGTGTGCTTTCCTCGTGTGGGCTTAGTTCATCTCTATGAGCTGGAACGTGTGGGCAAGATTATATTGTAATGAGTTGCTTTCCATTTAGTCATTCCCAGGTTCAATCTCCGGCATCTTCAGATTGGGCTGGTATAGACACCTCTATGGCAGGGTTGGTCACCCACGAGGTCAGGTGGAGTGGTTGCCATGTGGGAAGCTTAGAGAGGTAGGGAATTCCAGCCAATTCATCTTGCGATTCCAGTCTTATTTGCTGAGTAAGGTTGGTCTTCACCATCACCTCTTCCTTGGACAGATTTCTGGAGGAAAGGTCCATCGTGGGCTATAGGCCATGATGGATTGTGCAACCTCCTTACATTAGTAGTAGGCTGTTTCAGAGTACCGGGTGCAAGGGAGTGGCCACAGGATGCAAGCATCTTGTTGTCTCATGCCTCCCTGGGGCAGCTGGTGGGCTGCTGTGAGATACAGGAAGCTGGACTAGATCCAGCAGGGCTCTTCTTATGTTCTTACGTTCTTGCCAACCCAGCTTTGGCTTCAGAATAGATTGGGTGGAGCATAGGAGAGTTCCTCTTCCATTCCAGGTCTACTTTGGCTGGCAGGCTTTGCCTAGCTGGTTTTGAGGAAGTGGCTGTGAAGGCGACATCAATGGAAGTGTGGGGCACATGTGGAGGAGCAAAGGGCAAGGCAGAAAATGAAGGCACCACTCTCGCCTTCAGCTTGACCTGAACCCTGGAGAGCTTCTGCCAGTTGGTGTCGACACTACTGAGCAAGGTTGGACATTCCTTTTTATCCCTCTGGTGAACAGTGTGCTCTCCAACCTCTAGATGTGTTTCGATGTCACTCTATTGAATTTCCTTGATGGCACTTAATTCTGTAGCATGATTGGTCTGTGCGTTCTTGGGGGCTGTGGATAAGTGAGGCAGTGCTATCTGCGGAATGGAAGTGGTCTTGCCAGTGCTTGTTGCAAACATGCATTAGAAACGCGATTTGCAATTTCAGGACCATGTTTTACAATAATTCCGGCTGCTGTTCTTAGTTTTAGAAGTAGAAAGAGAGAGAAATAGAGAAATGTGAAGAACAGGAAATTGCATGAGTATAAGGCAGTTTGGAAGACAATGAAAATCCCATTTCAGAAGAGATTGCGTCTCCCATGGTTACTTTAACAAATGGGACTACACAGGTTTGCTGTTTCATTGACAGTGTTTTTCTCATTTCTGCTACGGCAAGTCCTCATACAGCAAAAACAAAACAAAAAAACCCTGATAGCCATGTGTCCCTGTTTTAAACTCAGCTGCTCTTTTTATTGAGTGGGTACATAGTTTAGACCAGTGGTTCCCTAACATTTTAATACAGGACCCACTTTTTAAAATGACACTCTAATCGAGACCCACCTAGCTTTTTGAGCTAAAATAAAGGGATTCACTTTACCAGCTGCTTAAGTTTTATTCAAACGTGGGTCGGGACCCACTTGGTGGGTTGCAACATGATGTCAGGTGGGTCGCGGAAAGCTAGGAGCATTCATCTTGGAAGCTGCATACCTTATTCTTGCTAAATGCCTGTTCTGTTAACAGTTTGAATTTTCAAGTGAGGTTTTTTAAATGGTTTTCAGTTCAGTGCTTTTCCATAATGCTTTGTCCTAATCTTGCTTTCTGTCAGGTATGTTTTACAGTTGTGCAATGTTGCACTCCAAGAATGCCAGGAGTGTCATTTGACTGCGTCACACAGAGATTAGGCCCCAGGTAATTTACGTTTTGGAGGGCTAAAGCCAGTCTTTGGAATTGGGCCCAGAAGTGCATTGGTGGCTAGTGAAGCTGTTCCAGAGTGAAATAAATTTCTTCCATGTCTCTTCCCATATAATATCCTGGCTGTGATATTGTAGGCCAGTTGAAGCTTATGAACCATCTCCAAAGACGGCCTCAGTGGTGCAGAGAAGCTTCAGAATGTTCTCTTTCAGTGAAGAAAGAAGTAGGTTATGATTTCACTTCCCTGCAACGTACATTTGAAATGCATATCTGTAGCCCTGACTTTATGGCAATTCAGGGTGTGCAATTATTTTTTTTTTAAAATTTAGTTATTTTGTTCATTTTTCACGATTAAGAATTTCATTTGTCTAGTCCATTTGGGAAAATATAATTCATTCTGTTATTCATTACTGAAATTCCCAGTGGGTTTTCTTTCCCATTTTTCATAGAAGCTAATAGAGTTTATGGGGAATTTAAAGACCCTGCTCCAAGGAAAATGCCTGCTGAGAGCAGAACCTCATCCTACTGGGATGATTCTAGTGCACCAATGAATGGATTAAATCGTCTCCTCAACCTGAATGAGTAACCCATTCAGTAGTTGTACGAGTTCTGTTAATCAGCCCTGGAATAAAGGAACCAAATTGCATTCAGGGTGTATTCATCTTTTCCCAAATGTATGCATGCTCCTAATTGCAACTATTCCTCTACCCATGGTGCAGAAAAGGGCTTGCACCAAATATTGCCAGCATCAACTTCTGCAACTCAAGAGGACTGAGGCCATCTTTCTTTGATAGTGGTGCTCCTGCTATGAATGGTTCTACCAAATATTTGGATGCTAGAAGGGATTTGTTTATCGTAGGGCCCCCACAAAATTCAGAAGCCAATGATTTAAGAACCCTGTTTCTAATGGTCAGAACCCGATAGTGAATGAAACCCACAAAATGAATCTTTGCCCCAAAACTGTTGCAATTCCAGGACCAAACAATATCACACTTTCAGTTGTCCCAAACAAAGGAACAGCATTGCTGAATTTTAATAATTGCCTTTTGCCCTATCTAAATTCCCCTGCCCTGGAATTTCAGTTGGATAAATTATTTCTCAATTCTTTTCCCAAAGCCACTTTACTGCCCTCTTGCTGGCACAGAATTTCAGTGATGTGAGAAACGATCCCTTCACTTAGTGCCTATAAAGCACTTTGGGGATGTTTTGGATGGAAAGTACCATATACTTAAATAGCACTATTAAGCAGGAGTAGTCAGAATGTGGTGCAAGGCTGTGTGTGTGTGCGCGTGTATTGGGGAGGTGAAATTCTAACCTACTTTCCTCTTCATTAGCTGCAGAAATGAAAATGGAACACTGCTTATGATTGTATTGTGTCTTAGGTTAAGAAGTAGGTCTTAAACTTTGTTTTTGCTCCTTAATGAAAAGCAAGTCATCTCTGGGGGCTTCAAGTCATGATGAATTTCACCCTTCCAAATTAATGCACCATTGCTTAAAAATTAGCAGATACCTTCTAGCTTCCTAAAAGCATAAGGAAAATGTTGAAAAGCTCATGAGATCTAGATGAACTTATTCAAAGCTTGTGTTAGCTCCACCTTACAATGTTCATCATGGTTTCAGTCTCCTTCATTTTCAACTCTGTGGTGTCTACCCTGATTAGGGGTGAAGGGTTTTTTGGTGATTTTTTTAAAAAAAATTCTTCATATATAGCAATCAAGACGTATATATGCCAGATATGCTTTTAATGGTTTAAAATAATGGTATTTAAACTATTTAGACTGGGACCCACTTGTTAGAATGGCATTTGTGTCGGGAACCAACTGAAGTGATGTCATTAACTTGGAAGTGATGTTGTGACAGGAAGTGACATCATCAAGCAGGAAGTGCTGTCATTGTAACATAATCAGATGACACTCCTGAAATGCAAATTGGCATTCTTGGACTGCAGCAATTGTACAACTATAAAAAATCCCTGACAGAAAGCAAGATAAGGACAAATTATGATGTAAAAGCATTGAACGAAAAACAAAACTAAAAAAACCCATCAAACTGTTAACACTCACAAAAGGAATATAGAAAGAGTAAGGTCTGCAGTTTCCAAGATGTCTGCTCCCAGCTTTCTGCAACCTACATCAGTTCGCGGCCCACCAAGTGGGTTCCAACCCACAGTTTGAATAATACTGGTTTAAGAGGTGTAATCAGTAGTGTCATCTTACCGGTATGCTGGGCGGGTCTTCTGGGTGATCGGCAGCGCGCTCGCTGCGTTCCGTTGCGTAATGGTGAAAGCGGGCTTTTACCATTACGTAACGGAACGCAGCAAGCGCGCTGCCGATCACCCAGAAGACCCGCCCAGCGTACCAGTAAGATGACACTACTGGGTGTAATGCCTCTCCCCCAAATCCGCTTATTTGTGCGGGTTTCAGGAATGGAACCCTGGCAAATAACCTAGGCTCCTGGTAGTTGATCCAAATAAAGGCAGGGTGATCATTCTATACATGCTGCTTAAGAGCGTACGGTCTGCAGTGTTCCATGATGGGGTCTTCATTTTATTCAGGTTTTTGTATTCAGTGAGGGATGCAAATGTGTGTCGTTCTGCATCGGGAAGGCTGACTTAAACTGCACAGTACTACGCTGTCGTTGCTACCGCTAATAATACTTTTTAATGCATGTTACACATTTCAGTCTGAAAGGGACTCTAAATGCTTTATGAATGGTAAGTATAGGGCTTGGTTTTTCACACCACAGTAAAATTCCACTGCTGGGAAAAAGAGAAAAAAACTGCACAAATGTGGTTACAGAAAGGAGACTTTGCCCTCTACTATTCATTACAGAATATGGTGACCTGTGTTCCAGAGATATGCACTTTTATTATTTTTGAATCAATTAAGGTAAACAAACTCATTCATTTGCCAAACCTCTGTGGCTAAGTACATTTACTTAATAGTAAACATAGTATATATTTGGCAAGTCTGGGTGAACATTACTGATTGCGACTGGAAATTGTAGCCATGGAAATGTCCTAACAATCTAGATGCTACTATGAATTGATCAGTTCCAAATGTTTATGCACATTTGTGTGCAAATGCTCTTAATTCTCAGCCCAGCCCATCTCAGTGTTTTGAAACAGTTGTATAAGATAAAAACGACTGCAGGAAAAAACAACGTATTGTAAAGGTGAGAAAGATTGGTTACTGCCTAAGCCTTACTAAACACAGTGGGCTGAGAGAGGTGAATAATGCCATTTTCGTGCACCTCTACATATGGGATAAGGTCATATATAGTTTGAAGGCACATGAGTGTAACACCTGTGCTTAAGCTAAGCAGATCTGAGACTCATCAGTACCCTTATGGGATAGTGCTCAGAGATTCTATGCTTTCATCCCTAGCCTTCTATGGCTGAACCTAGAATTAGAATTCCAATGTTCCTTTAACTGTTTTCCACTAGAAGCTATTTAGTATAGGTGGGCCCACAATAGCCACCGATTTCGACCTGTGAATTTCAGAATCTGTGGGTTCCATCTGGACCCTCCAAATGGTTTTCTGAGGCCCACAAGGGCTGTGTGCTTCCCCAAGTCTTAGAATGCCTTATAAGGGCATGAAGACGTCCTGGTTTTCTCTGAAAACCAGGAGTAGCAGGTTTTTGCCCGAAACTGG
Organism: Lerista edwardsae; assembly: GCA_029204185.1. NCBI lineage: Eukaryota > Metazoa > Chordata > Lepidosauria > Squamata > Scincidae > Lerista > Lerista edwardsae. The sequence goes on along the minus strand of JAJKFI010000023.1, from coordinate 8,692,540 downwards.
CATTCCGAACAAATTTCAGCTTGTCAGAGAGAGAGAGAGAGAGAGAGAGAGAGAGAGAGAAAACTTGGATCAAAATGGCCTCTTCTTCCCACCTCCAAAGCAGAAGCACATTTAAAAAAAAAAGAAAAGAAAAACAAACCTAGAAAAATAATTATACTCTATAGACAATTCCCGGGTAAGTAAAGTGGCAAAACATTTCACGCTCTTAACTGAAGGGTCCCGCAGGGCCTGTGGCAGTGTTAAATTGTTCTGTTCGACTGTTCCCCGTACTCTGCAAAGTTTTCGTTGGAGGAAATGGATGGCATATGTGACATTTCACTTTCCATGAAAGTGCTCAAAGGGAAGAATTTAAAAAGAGAAAGCTTATCCCCTATCAGAGCGAAATCTTGAAATGCTATCCTTCTGAACAGCCGGGGAGCAAAGAAGCTCATTAGCTTAATAAGGGAGCTGTGGATAAATTTGATTGGATAAATCATTGATAATTATGATTCTCTTTTTCCTCCCCTTTCTTTAAAACAAACACTGATGCGGCCGTAATGCCCATTTTGGGGCAAAGGAGGTTGAAAGAGGAGATGAAACGGTTTTAATTGACCCTTCCCTGAGAACTGATACTGTTCAGTGGCTTTGAGCTGGAAAGCCACCCAGTTCAAATCTTTCACTTCTGCCTCAAACTTTCTAGCTTGCCTTAGGGAAGTTGCTGTTCTTCCAGCCCCAGGCACCATCTATATAATATGGGAATATTAATAGGTAAGACCTGTCTTAAAGCACCGTTTCAGACTGCCTGAAATAACACATGTGAAGTACTTCTGAGTACTTGCCCGTATGATATACTGGAACAGTCAGGCAGTACATCATTATTGGTAGATCTCTGGTGTACGTTGCAGTAGAATGGTAAGGATTTCTGATGCCCAGAATTTTAACAATGGCAAATACAACTGTAAGTTAAATATTTTTTTTAATATATATATATTTAAAAAAATCTTTGCCACAGTTGTCTGAGCAGATCTTTTTGTTCAGTGGCTATTTCAAGAGCAGGAGTGTCAAACTCATTACATACAGTGGGTCGAATAACACTCACGATGCCTGCGGCTGGCCGGAAGTGATGTCATTTAAGCAGGAAGTGATGTCATAAAGCAGGTCATGACTAGAAATGCTGTAATACTGTGCTTTCCCACTTAGCGACTCAGTTGCAAATGATAGAAGAGAAAATTTGCAAATCTTGGCCATTTTTGTCAAGATATGGGGGAGCCCAATTATGCAACTGCCCTTGCCCTCAGCCCAGCTCAGCGCTGATGGTGGTGTTTGGAGACCCTGAGGGCTGGATAAAGAGTTTATTTCCAAGTGGGCTTCTATTGCGCCGCTGAGGTTTGGCTTGACTCAAAAGCATCATCACTACAGGCTTTGAGACCTGGACTTGCAAAAATGTCTTGCAAAACGCTTGCGGGAGGCATTTCTGTTAATTTCAGGCTGTCTAAATGGGTCTCCGGACCCAGAAGACTCTGTTTCTATTCCTGTGGGAGGTAGTAGCATCCGGCATGTCCCAAATAAGTGGAAACCAAGAGGATTATTTTGCAGTGCCATAAAATTAAACACACATGTTGCATGTTCTTTGTGGCTGAGGCTACATAAGGCATTGTAAAGCTGAGCCCTTAATTCACTGTCTTGAGCAAAGTAGGACGAGAGCAGTAAATGACGCATGCTGAGTGTTCATTTCGTACTCTTCTTAAGATGACTGGAGCAAGAAAAGCAGTATTAATTTTTTTTTTCCTAACAGTATTACAGCTGTAATCTCACAATCCTATTTTCAGAGAACACGTTTGCCATTTTTGTATGTTGCGAGGCAAAGCTATGCTCAGCTAAGATTCCTCAGTTGCCCTTGCCCTCTCCAAATTCTTTGCAGCCTTCTTTCTTTGATTGACTTGCCATTTTTTCAAATATGTACTGTTTGGGAAGCTACTCTGGAACACAGACGACAGAATTGGTGTCATTTTGCTCTCACAGATTCTGTTAATGGATCTTGCCATTTAAAATATATATAAAACTTCTGAGAGATGTGATTAGAAGTCTGGATATTGAAATCTTAACACGTGACTGCCAAGGCACAATCCCTGGAGAACAGAAATTCTCATTCCAGTTCCTTGGTGGGAAAAAATAGCTGCGTAGTGAGAGAGACTGTACCAGTTGTCTAGTACTGAGCTGAAATGACAAATATAAACGTCTTATTTTGCTCATGCCTTTGTGTTTGTGGAGGTTGTGTATTTCTTCTCCCTTATGTGCTGTATCTGGAACAAAATGATATGTAATTTTCTTTTTAAATTTCCAGGGAGTGTCAGACAGCCACTGGAAAAAAAATTGGGAAGGAGAGATAATTTTAAACACAGACTGTTCTCATGATTCTTCTGCTGGAGTTTTCCCCACGCTTGTGAATTCACTAGAAATTCCAGTGCTGAATTACATCCCATATTTTTTTTTATATCTGGCATAACTTTACATTGTTCATAACATTACAGTGCATTTACGTACACAGTCACGATAAACTACACAGTGTTGGGATTCAAAGTGAGTACGTTGAATATATATAAATACTTCATGTGATGCAAAATTAAGGACAACCTTACCTGCAGGTTCACAATCCTTTAAAAAACATTACAATAAAGCTGCAATCTTAAATCCACCTACTAGGGAACAAGCCCCATTGAACAAACTGAGGGCGCAGCCCTAACCTGGCAGAGTTAGGCCAGCAAAGTTTGGCCGGCACCAGGGCCACCATAAAGCGTGTTTTGACCACTCTCTGAGACGGGGAGGATGGCACACATATGTGTGCTGGCCTCCCTGACTCCAAGAGTGATCCAAGCACACCTTAAGGTGGCCCTTGTGCCGGCCAAACTTCGCTGGCCTAATTGTGCAGGCCGAACTCCAGGTTAGGATTGTGCTCTTGTCTGTTCCAAATAAACATGTATATGATTGTACATGTATAAGCCTCTCATTAGATATAATGGCCTGCAGTGAGTGTGTGTGTGTGTGTTCTGTCGAAATAGAGACTTACAGATCATAGATCAAAACCTTCAGGTTAAAGCTATGGTGTGGGTGGAAGAAGCTTCCTTATAGAGTAGCTATACTCTACACCTTATAGTAGAGCTTCCTTAGAGGCATGGAAGGGGGTCATACTCTTTGGGACCATGGCAGGACAAAGGTCACATCCTTCTTCTCTAGTAAAGGTAAAGGTTTCCCCACGATCAGATGGTCTAGTCATGACCGACTGTAGTGGGCGGTGCTCTTCTCCATTTCAAAGCCGGTAGAACTGGCATTTTATCCGAGGACAAGCTTCCATGGTCATGTGGCCGGCATGACTATACGCTGTAGCGCACGGAACGCTGTTCCCTTCCCACCGAAGTGGTCCCTATTTATCTACTTGCATTTAGGTGCTTTCGAACTGCTAGGTTGTCAGGGGCTGGGGCATGCAATGGGAGCTCATTCCGTCGCACAGTCTTGGAACTCCCAATCTTCGGGTCGGAAAGCCCAGCAGCAGCGGTTGAACCTGCTGCGCCACCACGTCTTCTCCAGTACCATTTTCGTAATCTGCAGGGGACTCAGTCTTGCTGCTAAGTTCTTAAAAAAAAAAAATTCAAGCAAATCAGTTCCCATATTGCTGAACACAGAGAGGGACAAGTTCAGGAAGGGCAACGTAGACCACAAGTATAGGGAAACAGCATCATATCAGCACTTCTTGGGCAGGGGAAGCGGAAGATCAAATTTGCATGGTTTTTTTTTATGGTGATGCCATCACAGTTTTGGCTTTGTGAATGTGGCAGCATGCATCCCACTTTGCTACATCCAGAGAATATGGGGCTTTGAGAATGGAAGAATTGGCCACTTTGTCAACAAAAAGCCTATTTTATCAATGTAACCAAATACGGCCATATATTGAGCAACACGGTGTTTGCATGCAGATTCCTTCTTCCCTCGTGTTTTGGTGCCAAGTTGCGCTGCTCTGTTGCTTTAATTGCAGTGAGTAAGTGCTGTGTTTCAAGTCTGATCCGCGCCATTTTGCTGCATTATGGACTTGTTAATGGGCTGTAGTTTTTCCATCTAAGTAAATTGAAGTAGACATCTTATCAGGAGGGAGTGCTTCACCTTTTCTTCCATGCTTTTTGTCCTCATTCTGTACATCTGATGCTCGAGCACAAGGCACAGCTATTTCCTTGCTAACATGTGTTGCCCTCTATTTTCTGAGTGTTAAGAACATGAGAAGAGCCCTGCTGGATCAGGCCAAAGGCCCATCTAGTCCAGCTTCCTGTATCTCACAGTGGCCTACCGGGTGCCCCAGGTATATATATTTTTGTAGATAGGGATGGAGAATGAAATCTAGCCTTATTGCGATTACTTGCATTTTGAAGTAAGAGCCGTCTGTGTAATGCACCCATGCACAGTAGCTTAACTCTAACTGCATGTTCACACACTTGTCTATTTTAGGTTGCTAGTCCATGACAGAGCACAGGTTCAGTCTCTGGTCTCTCCAGATCAAGCAGCAAAATGCCTCTATTCAGTGAGTTAAAGCCTATAGGGAATTAGGTTTTTAGGCGAGACACTTCCTTTTTTTTTTTAACAAGATTGTGCTGGGGAGAGAGGTTGGTATTTGGTGCCTGTTCATCATAACATCTAGTTAATCCCTTTTTACAAGGCCATGGCATATGTAAAATGCAATGAATTCGTTTGTCTCTGAGGCCGGGAGTGAGGTTTTGTTTTCCTTTCCAAGCGCACACACAAAAGCTTGATTGTTGATGGATACCCAAAGTGACAGAATGGAAGTGATTCCAGGATAAAATAGCCTTTAATTAAGAGAAGCTAGTAAATATTTGAGAAGGCATGAGATTCAGAAATCTCATGCCATCCTGGCTCAAGGATTTCTCTCTTTACTGTTGTTTGAAATGATCAGAAATGCTGGTTCTGGCTTCCTCCTCCTCCTCCTCCTTTTTTTTAAAAGCGTCTTCGCTCATCTAAACCAGCAAGTTGCTTGAATAAAACATGATCTTTTGGGATGATGAACAAAAAGTTCATTGTTTGCAGGCGAAAAAGCATAAAGAAAAGAAACGTTTATTGATTTATCTGTTTTTTCAGCAAACAAACCAAATCTTCACCACACACCTAATAATCTTGCTGCTGTTCTCTATGGTGTTCATTTGATACCCAGCTCTTGCTAACTGTCAGCATTGGACAAGATAATTCCCAGCACATGCTTTTTTTCCCCCTTTCCTTTTCTTTTTGGACTTGGCATGGCGTGTGTCAAGAACTTGGTTAACAAGGGGCAAAAACACAGTTGGTGTTACTTTCTCATGTTCAACTGAAGTGTCAACACATTGCTTTTGACTGACACAGATTGTGTGCTCAAGGACAGCCCTGTGTGGGGGTTCTAGTGTGTGAATTTTACACAGGGATCTAAAACTATTCTACGGCTGGTGTATATCATCAGCAACAGTTGTGTTGGAAATATGTACTCTATCAATAGTCGTTCCATATTGAGTCTGGCAGGATCATACCACAGCCCCACCTGGAGATGTCAGGAATTGATCTTGGAACCTTCTGCATATTGAGCTTATGTTCTACTATTGAGTCATGGGGCCCTATCCATAGGATCCTATCCATAGGATGCTACAATTGCATCTAGTTTGCTCCTACTGTTTTAATGTGAGGTACCAATGTTAAGTCTGAGAACCAAGGTATGAGGAGAATGAGCTGCACTGCTAACCTATGTTCTCTGGATTTCACCTGGTCCTAAAGCATAATTCCAAGCCTTGGGATACAATCCTAACAAGGTTTGGCCAGCACAAGGGCCACCATAAAGCACCTTTGGACCCCTCTCAGAGTCAGGGAGGATGGTGCACGTCTGTGTGCTGGCCTCTCTGACTCAAAGAGTGGTCCAAACATACTTTACGGTGTTCCTTGTGCTGGCCAGATTTTGCTTTATTTACCTCATATTTACCTCAGAATTGTACCTCAGCAATTTACCTCAGAATGCCAGATACAAGGGAGTGGTGTTTGGACTACTCTCGGAGTCGGAGAGGATGGCGCACGTTTTTGTGCTGGCCTCTCTGACTCCAAGAGTGGTCCAAACATACTTTACGGTGTTCCTTGTGCCGGCCAAACTGTGCTGGCCTAACTGTTCCGGCCTAACTCCTGATTAGGATTGTGCACTGGGACTCCTGTTTCCAGAAGCTTAAGTTGACAGCTTGAATCATGTCCCCATTGAGGCTTAAAGTGGATAGAGCCTTGGATATAGAACTATTCAGTTGCATCGTTTTAGCTGGAAGAGACAGTTTTTTATTTCCAAATGCTTTTGAAGCTCCGTTGATAGCGGACCATTGAAGGTCATATTCTCAACTGTAAAACTACTACTGCTACTACTACACCTCCCTGATTGATACATGCAATAGATGGAGTTGGAAAAAGCCACACGCTAGGGTGACGTATACTAAATGCTGTTCATTCTGCCCCACAGAAGCCACCACTACTAATTTCAGGCTGAGATCCTCTATTTATCTTCCTGGAAGTCCCACTTAACATAATGGGACTTACTCCTGAGTAGGCATGCATAATATTGTGCTGTTAATGCACTGAAGTGTTATGGTTCAGTTGTGGTTTAGTTGTTAAAGGGTGTTGCGTTTTGGGGGAAAAAAGGCCTCTTCAACACTCCACAGTTGCAGGAGATGTCTGGCACTTAGTCTAATAGACTTGCAAGAAATCTCTTGTATTTCGTTTCCTATGCAAATATGTGCCAATCTGATACAGCGGAATGCTCCTGTTCTCTCTCCTGCTGACAAACTACCAGCCCCGTGCTCTTGTGGTTTATCTTCAGTAGAAACTCTCTCTGGGATTATAGGTTTTATATTATATTGTTGCTCCCCTGTTGTTCTTCATTTTAAATTGGGTAGCAGGAGTCTGATTGCTATGTGTTTTTGTTTCCTGGAGAGCTTGCACTTATATACATATTTTTTTTAAAAAAGTCTGTGTTAAAAAATACACATAATTTTTAATACATTTTTAAAATGTCATTTAACTTTTTCAGCGGAATAAGTCTTTCAAAAGGCCTCCAAAAGGGAATTATATAACTGGAATGCTCAAAAATTGCTGAGTTCTATTATCAGTTTCCGTATAACTCACTTTGTGAGTTGTGTGGAAATTGGTCCTAGGACTCAGCAATTTTGAGCATTCCAAGTATGTCAAGGTATTTTTTTTAATTGTTTAAACTCCACAAGGTAGGTCAATAATAGTAGGCCCATATTTTATGGAGAATACTGAGGGTGCAAACCTAACCAATTTTCCAGCACCAGGGTAAGAGTAAGGCACTTCCAAGGTAAGGGAACAAACATTCCTTTACCTTGAGGAGGACTCCATGGCTGCAACTCCACTGCAGGATACAGAACATGCCTCATGCTTTGTCAGTGCTGAAATGTTGGTTAGGATTGCGCCCTGAGGCAGAGACATTGTGGCTTCCACAATGCCTCTGAATGAGTCTGCGGTCAAGGAGAGGTTTGAACCTGGTTTACGATCAGTCAAGGATCGGGCCCTTAACTGCAAAGCGAGCCTAGGGGGTTGTTTTGTAAAGAGCACACACAGGCAAGTGTCGGCAGCCTACAAAAATGGTAGAAACCATTAATCGTCCAGGATAGGCGATGTTGCCCGCTTCATAGGCACCAGGAAAGGAAAGATGGCATTAGAAATGAGGAAAAACAGGCAGAGCCTCCAACCAATACTCAGGGAAATTGAAATGTCTTGTGTGATATGCCAAATATGTCCCGATGAGTTGTGGAGAGACTGTAGCTCAGGCAATGTGTGATGTGACATCACTTCACTAAGAGTACGCTGCCCGCAACGTAGTTTGCTCATGGAGGCAGGGAAATCACGCTGCAGGGTGACATTGCATTGTGCATTTCTATTACCACGTTACTAGGGGAGAAGATGAAACGGAGGGCTGCTGCCTTTGATTGCCGAACACCTCCCTTGTCGGCTCATTCTAGCCTTGCATTAAGCTCAGAACTTTTAAAAATGTGAGCATTTAAGGAGAGCAGACAGAAAGCCGGCATAACCTTGAGCGAGAACGGTGACATTTCACCCCGCCTGTGGGTCTTGAGGTGGCTGGCACTGGCTCAGTGTGTTGCAATATAGTTTATGATAATACGTGTTGCTTGAGGATTATTCTTTGATCCTTCTGGGTTCACAAGCAGGCTTAGCACAGAGACTATAAAACACAAGAGGGAAAGGCTCGCATTCGAGTTGTAATCCCAGCGCTCACATGTCAACCAGCCAGGTTAAGAAAGAAAAAGGAAAAAAAAAAAAGGCAGAAAACAGATTGTCCTGTCAACGCTTGTTCTGTGATTGTTTACTGCTGCTTTTCTTTTTAGTGGCTATTTCCAGGAGAGTCCAATGAAAACAGTACGCGAAAAAGGTGCTGTAGGAACACAGGGTGATGTTCTTGCAGTGTGGGTGGAGAGAAAGATGCTACGGCCTTTCGCTGTGCTTAAATTCCATATGACTACATTGTGGGAAGGAGCTGTGCGTCTCATGCACACATGCGCAAGCATAAATCTGCCATGGTGATTTAATTTGCAAAGTGCTTCTGTGGTCTTTGGCACGTCTGCCCTCCCAGTACCCCTCTGCAATAGAGCTTACGGAGGATCACAGTGGTGCCTTTCCGACCTCTCAGTGTGTGTAAGAGCATTTATCTTAGTTCTGAATTACATATTGTGTCCCTTTCCGAGGAGTTCAAAATGGTTCACAACAACAGTTCTGAAGCACTGATTCCAAAGGTGATTTTGGTTTTTTGGAATGAAAACTTAAGTTTGGTAATCTTAAATTTTGCATTTTTATCTACCCTATTGCCCCACTGCAGTGGTTCCCAAACTGGGGAGGGGGGCTACAGAACCCAGCCAATGGAGCAATAGAATCCTCACACACTAACTTATTCATTGTATAGGAATTTCCCCCAATGGGGAGCCATGGCCAATGGTGACCCAGTAGGTCAAGGGAGCTCCAATCAGGGAAAAAAATTGGGAACCTCTGCCCTAATGCATTATAATACATGTCTAGTACAACTGCTTGGTGTAAATTGTGGCTAAACTATTGATGTTAGGCCAAAAATAGTGGCATTTTGGGAATAAAGGTAAAGGTTTCCCCACGACCTAATGGTCTAGTCGTGACCGACTGTAGGGGGCGGTGCTCATCTCCGTTTCAAAGCCTGTGGAGTCGGCGTTTTGTCCGAGGACAAGCTTCCGTGGTTATGTGGCCGGCATGACTATACACCGTAGCACACGGAACGCCGTTCCCTTCCCACCAAAGTGGTCCCTATTTATCTCCTTGCATTTAGGCGCTTTCGAACTGCTAGGTTGGCAGGAGCTGGGACAAGCAATGGGAGCTCACTCCATTGTGCAGTCTTGAACTTCCAATCTTGAACTCCCAGTCGGAAAGCCCAGCAGCAGCGGTTTAACCCGCTGTGCCACCACGTCCCATATATTTTGGGAATACCTTGCAACAAAATTAGTAAGCATCAAAATACTGAGATAAAAATGTTTTTTCTTCCAAATTTTCTTCCACAGTCTTGCATGTGGAATTTACCTCACTTTACCCTCAAAACAACTTTGTGGAGTAGTTTAGGGAAGTTCAGACGGGCCGAAGAGCTTTGGTTTAGCCAACCAGAATGTTGATGTTGGTTCCCAGTAGAACTTGGAAGGAAGACAGCGTATTTTAGCTCAAAAGCGCTAGTCTTCATGTTCCTAACCCAGCACTGATTTGGTTGGGTTGGCTGGGTCTTCAAGTGCAATGTATCGCAGCATCACGTGACTCAATTGAAGCGAGCTACTTTGAACAAAGTGGTTGTGCATTTTGGTCCCAAATCTTTACTGTAAGAGCCTTTGCAATAGTTTTTCCCAACAGGCCAAGCTGTTACTGCTAAAGTAGGTCGTTAATTTCAGAGACTGTGAATTTTTTTGGTGGGTGTATGTTATCATAAACACAATATATAGCTAGACAGGAAGAATAGCATAATGCAAAGACTAATAAGAATGCTGTCAGCACAGTCCTGCCACTTAAACACCTATTACTGCAGTGTTTCATATCAATAAATGCTTGCTAACTTTAGTTCAATAATTCATACTTGTTCACATTTTATATGATGACTGATTTTTTAAAAGAATCCATATGGTTTATTCACCATTGAATGTATAATATTATACAAAGATATATCATGGGAAATGAGCGGGATACAGCAAGACAGGCTAACATAAATTGCAGATAATGTTAACATAATATTACTTATTATTGCAGGAAATGTGTTTGGATGAAGGAGGCTTAGTGTGAATGGTTCTATTTTCTGCACTGTATTTTTTTCATGTAATTTTCTTTATAAAGAAATTTAGCCTGACTTCAGGCTAACAAATTGATACAAAGAGGAGGAAAAATTAAGAGGCCTTGTCAAAGGAGGAAAAGTTGATTTTTTTTATAAGGAAATTGGAAAGAGAAGTGCATTTGAGTCAAGGAAATAAGAAATACTGGGCAAACCCAATCAATCACCCAGAACAGTTGGAAGAACCCCACAGCCGTGTATAAGTTAGCCCCCCCTCACACCTACTCACTTTATACCTCTACTCTCCCAAGTAGCATGATTGAAAGGTTCTTCATTATGGCTGTTTCTAAAATGGTTTTCACTCATTCTGTGGCAGCTGTGGTGGCAGGCAAGCAATGCCCATAAACCTTAGAACAGTGGTATTCAAACATTTTCAACCGGAACCCACTTTTTAGAATGGCACTCGTGTCAGGACCCACCGGAAGTGATGTCATTAACCTGGAAGTGATGTTGTGGCAGGAAGTGACATTATCAAGCAGGAAGTGCTGTCATTGTAACATAATCAAATGACACTCCTGAAATGCAAGTTGGCGTTCTTGGACTGCAGCAATTGCACAACCATGAAACATCCCTGACAGAAAGCAAGAGGAGGGCAACGTACGATGTAAAAGCACTGAACTAATTTTTTATTTAAAACCCTCACTTGAAAATTCAAACTCACAAAAGAAATATAGCAAGAGTTAAGGTCTACAGTTTACAAGATGGCTGCTCCTAGCTTTCCGCGACCCACCTGACATCAGGTCCCGACCCACCAAGTGGGTCCCGACCCACAGTTTGAATAACACTGCCTTAGGAAGTAGATTTGTCAGGGCAGGATGACTCAGTAGGAACAGGCCAATCCCTCCCCCTTCATCAAGTCTGTCGCTACCTCCTATCCATGCTGTTCTGTTTCAGTTGCCATAGCGGCTGCGGGCTCTTATTGTCTTGGAACGTGTGTTCTAATAATAGGGCTGCAACATTTAATCAGTGAGCGTAACCGATTTTTTTTTTTAAAGAAACACCCTTTTGATGAACTACGGTGCTCCCAATTAAGCAGACAGCAGGGTTTTTAAAAAAATATATAATTTGTAATACAATCGCCTTAACAATAGCAGATGGCAAGCCCCCATCTTAACTTCTTAATGGGTTAAGAGGCACACAGAAAGAATGCCTCTTCAAAATGCATGTTGCAGTGCGTCTCCGCACCACTCATGGTGCAATCCGAACCTGGAGTTTGGCCGACACAAGGGTGTTGTGCTGGCCCAGGAGTGTTGCAAACGTGCCATAAAAGCACGTTTGCACCACTGTTGGAGCCGGGGAAGCTGGCACACGGATGTGTTCCATCCTCCCTTACTCCGAGAGTGGCCCAGATGCACTAAAGAACTGGAGACCCATTGCACTGTGGTTTCCAGGAACCTAACTAACAGATTTTACATAGGCAGGGGACGTTCTACTTTGTGTGCAGGAGTTCCCAGTTGTCATCCCAGGTACCTCCATGGGGGGGGATGATGGAGGCGGTTACAAGTGATCACATGCGTACCGCGTGGTACTACATGGACAAATGGTCTGACTCTGCGCAAGACAGATTGGACCAATATTTCCTTCTTCAGAGCTACTGTTTTCCTCATGCACATGTAGCGAGTACAGTAAGTCAAACATGCATCGTTAGCCTGCTAAGATCTATTTAATTAGGTGACTTTCCTATGTAGACTACCAAAACAAACACGAAAACCCTTGCACTGCACCCGTCATCTCAAATGCAAATAATGAAAATAGCAATTGTCACATTGTATTATCCTGAAATCTAAGTGTATATAACACACACACACACACAAAACTGGATGCGATACTATTGTGGCAAAAGAGTGCATTCAATCAGGGAGAACTTGGGCATGCTTCCAGGTGCCCTGCTGTTGCTCATAGCTCATGATATCTCATCATGATGGTAAAGAGCTTTTTAGATTAAGGGAGGGTTAATAAGGAAGTAGCAAACTATGCCAATTTACAGCAACCCTGCGCTTGTTGAAGGCTTGAAGATGTGGACTAGGTCAACCCCTTGTTCAACATAGAACCACATGCTATTTGTTGTACCCTCCATGGCACCATCTATTACTTACTGTTAAGTAAATACTAATTTATGAAGTCACTCATTTAATCCACTCTTGGCTGACTCCTGCCAAATGGAAAGATTTACTGCCAGACTTGAGTTTTTGTGTGATAAGATAAGAGAACCATCTGAGCGTTTCAGAAACATCAAGGAGCTTTGCTCCTTCTGAACGTGGATGCAGTTTAAAAGAGAGGATGTGCTTGTTTGTGTTGTGTGTGTTTTTCCCCTGAATAGGCCCCAAAGGTACATCTGTGTGTTGTTTGAAGGACAACACACGGACTTGAAAGTTGTCCATAGATCAGTTTCCAGAGCTGTGCTCCAGTCAACTTCTTTTAGAAATACCTGTAAATATAAGGATCCTAGAATAGCGGGAGACCAAACAGCCACTGAATAACACCCCTACGCGATGTAAGCTACACAATCCATGATGTGTCACAGTGTGAGAACAGCAGATGAGCCACAGAAATGCAGATTAAAGAATGTGACTCATGTCAGACAACCAACATAGAGACTGAAAAAGAAGGCAAGGAAGGGGGGAAAAAACACACACATTACAGTACAGTACTGAGCATAATTCCTTTTCCTCGTTCTTGATCTTTTTCTTCTGGAGGTGTTTTGAGGGTGCAATCCTGTATTCGCCATTGGGCTGGTTGGGAGCCTGGTGTTCTTATCTGAAGTTTTAATACGGTGGAATTGGCTGTTGGCCGAAACTGGCCGGGAGTCTTAACTGCCACTCCATGAAGCTTTACAAGCTGTAAATGCAGTCATAAAGGGTTACCTGTCGTGTTTGCTGTGCTTGTTCTTGGTGCCCGCATTCATTGGGAAGTATAACATTTTGTTGGTCGTCTTTTTCAGCCATTGCGAAATGGCTTGTCTGCAGTGAACCTCTGTTTTCCTTGTGCACACGTTGTCGGCATTAACTTTCTAACATGCCCTTCTCTGTCCTTCTTGTTTTCCAGCGCGCCTTGGCATTTGCTTGGACCACCCCTGAGCCATTCTGGAGATGGACTTGCTTTCCGGGACCTATCTCTTGGCAGTCTTATTAGCCTGCATTGTGTTTCAGTCTGGTGCTCAAGAGAAAAATTACACAGTGCGCGAGGAGCTGCCAGAAAGTGTCCTAATTGGCAATTTGCTTAAGGACCTCAATCTGACCCTTGATCCTGATGTGCCCCTTTCATCGCCTCTACAGTTCAAACTTGTGTACAAGACTGGGGATGTCCCGCTGGTCCGCGTGGAGGAGAATACCGGAGAAATATTCACCACCGCCAACCGCATTGATCGGGAAAAGCTTTGCTCTGGCATTTTTAGTGAGAACCGTTGTTTTTATGAGGTGGAAGTGGCAGTCCTCCCTGATGAGGTCTTCAGGCTGGTCAAGATCAGGTTCTTGATTGAGGATATAAATGACAATGCCCCTCTTTTTCCATCAACGGTCATCAATATCTCCATCCCTGAGAACACCGCCATCAATTCCCGCTATTCGGTCCCTTCAGCGGTTGATCAAGACATCGGTGTGAACGGCATTCAGCATTATGAACTTCTTAAGGTGAGTGGTCCTCTTTTCCTTAAAATATTATGTCTGAATGCTGTTTCTTTTTCCTTGCTCTCATCTGTGTTTTTTTTTCCCTTGCTCTTATTTTTGAATTCTCTTAACTGTGTAATTTCTAACAGCATGCATCTAAAGGAAAGGGAAGAAAAGAACGCACTGGGGAAAAAATATGAAGAAAGGGAAAATAAAATTGGAGTGGGTGGGAAATGGGTTAGGATTAGGGGTGCCCAAAATTGATTCTGCTTCTCCAGCTTTTTTTCTCAAGCTAGGCAGGTAACGAAAGTCTGTTGCAATTCACTTTTTATCACCAGTGGCTCTCTGCATTGCGGAGACTCATTTTTATTTTTTTTGCCGGTGAACTTTACCCTGCACCAGAGCTCCCTCCACCCCCTCCTTTTTTTCTTTTTCTTTTGCATAGTGGCTTTTTTGTGTAGTCAATAGTCCTCACCTCCCAGAAATCTCAGGTTGTTAGAAGCATCAAACTCACTTAAGTGTAATGGCCAAAAGGAAGCGGGAAAATTAACTGGCAAGATGGTAAAAATCATCTTCCGTTTGAAACCCTTGGCACTACCTCAAATCCACAGGAGCCATCTTCCCGTCCATGGTTTCATCTGCAGCCAGGGATGTCATTGTTGGCAGACAGGATGACAAGTGTGTGAAGGATCTGTTCTGTTTGTGGCCTGCACCAAAAGAGAGGGGTGTGTGTGTGACCTCTCATCCAGGCTTGATTCATGTGTTACCTAAGCCAGTGCTTACTTACTTTTAAACTTTTTATTCTTTTTTTCACTCTTGACTTCCTTGCTTGGAGTGTTCTAGGTGAGTGTGAAGACAAAAATAGAATTATAATAAGAAACAAATTATTTGTTAAGCACTGCAAACAGATTTTGCTCCCGTCTTTCTCATCAGATCCCAGTTACTATAGGGCAAATACCGTTTTTTCTCTATATACTGGATAGTCCTCATGCCAGAAGAGTTATGACTGTTGCTCGCTGTAACGTGATCCCCTCTGCTGTCTTATAGGGCAGATTCAATGGTACCCCTTATCTAGAAAGACTCTGTCCCTGTGATATAGGAGTAGTAGAATCAATCGAGCATCTTTTTTTCCACTGCCCGTTCCACCTGGTCAGCAGAGAGAAATTTTTAAAACCTATTCTCTAGTTGAGTCACCTGAATTCTGATTCTGAAATCTCTTTTGGTGGCGAAGGAACCTGCTCTTATTAATCAGTTCGCCATGTTTATTGCCCAAATTGTAAAAGGGAATATGCTTCGAGCTAGAAGGGAGGAGATCGTTAATGTTTGATCATGCTTTTACTAGGCCTGATGGTAACTATTCTGTAATAGACTGTTATTTCTTTTTATTCATGTTCTTTGTGTCTTACATGCCAATAAAGGTTTCTGAAATCTGAAGAAACAAATTAAGGAGGGGGGGGGGGAGAAACATAAATCCAAACAGTGAAAAGGCAATATCCTCCAAAAGGCATAATTGAAAAAACAAAACACAATTGTATCAACACTTGGCTGCTGCCACAACAATCCTCTCCAGGAACAAGTGGAGAGCTTCAGCTGAAAGAATGCAACTTAGGGGCCAACTGGGCCTCTGTAGGGAGGGCATTCCACCAGGCTACTGACACCCTGCTGCAGACGCCTTGCAGGACAGCCTTGACCAACTGGGCCATTGGCCGCAACACCCCATTCTGGCTACAATCCTATGCAGCATGTCCTTCACAAGAATTGCTAGGCTCCCCTGCCTGGTTTCCACGTCGTCGTCCCCCGGGAGCCACAGCTCACAATTTGGGAGTCACAGCCACAGACCCTTAAATCTTGGTTTGAGACGCTGCAGTTTCCCCACATTGCAGCATCCCATCACCGAAAGGCAGAAGGAAATTCAACCAGTGTTTGTGATGCTGCTGTATTTTGGTACTAGCTAGATTTGACTTGCTTAGCTGTCGCTCCCATAAGACGTGCACGCTGAAGAGGCTTCCGAAACTCATAGCAATTTTTTTTTATTTGTCTGTCAAGGAGAAGCTGGATGTAGGAATGTATTTAGTGAATGTGACCAGCGGTTCTGGCAGTGAAGCATATGAAAGTGAACAAGGGAGCCCCATGGAATAGAGATATGCACTGAAGCAAATTAACATTCTCAGAGACGGGAAGAGGAATCCCTCTGTCTGACTGGTTTCATCAGCTTGCTCTGGTAATGCCTGAGTAGGTGAATAGTAAAGGGAAATGAAAAGCTACTTCATAAAAAAAAAATGCACAACCATAATGATGCCCATTCTCTAGAAACAAGCAGAGCATTTGACGTTACAGAGAAGAGAGACGAGGGGGGGGCAGTCCCTCCCTGATAAGAAGAATCGGAATTGCAAACAAATGGTGATGTGTGTGAGAAGGAGAGAAGCCTGCTGGGAAATTTGGGGTTGCCATAGGAAACAGTTGTGGGATGCTCAAATGCCTCAGCTTTTTCTGTGCATGACCCATCTCCAAGCACTGAAATGGGTGGAGTATCCACCTTCAGCACAAACTTCACTTAAGGGAGCAGATACAAAGTTGCCTTATTTCACCTCAGAACGTGGACTCTTCTTGCTTAGATCTGTCTGCATTGTCTGGCTGCAGCTATTTAGGGTCTTGGGGAATGTTTTATCTTTTCCCCATCACCTGCTACCTTAGGAACATTTATATATCACCTTTTCAATAGGAATACTTTGCAAAGTGGCTTCTGTAGTAAAATAAATCAATAAATGGTTCCCCTTCCCCAAATCTAAGAACAGCTGATATATTTAGTGTCACTCCAGTAACTACCGAATCTGAAGTACCCTGTATACTTACTTATAAGTCTAAAAATTTATGCCAGAACACTGACCTTGAAAAACATGGATCGACTTATACATGAGTAAATACAATTAATAAAGCTTCTAACAGCAGCTTGCGGGTGGGTGGGATAAAAAGCAGAAAGTAGAGGGTTTGAAAAAAAATTGAGCCATTTTACTTACCAGTAATTGTTCTCAGTCACCGATAGCAAGCAAAAAAACGGTAGCCATTTTCTTTCTTCTCCAAACAGGAAATGGTGACAGTGCTTTTGGGAATTGTAGTCGTTATAAGGGCGGCTGCTACTATGGTGGTGCTAAACTTTGTATTGCTCACAAAGTCTAAAACTCCCATAAGCACCTTCATCTCTTTTCCTTCTTGTTTGGAAAATAGCTCCATTTCTGTCCTGCCTCAGACAAAAGTGAAATGACTCAGTTTTTTTGGTTGGCTTTCTGTTGCTGTCTCAGAACAATTACTGGTAAGTCATTTTCAAAGAATTTCATTATCCCCCTCTTTTACCCTCAACTTATCCACAAGGTCATAGCAAATTCTATCATTTTTGGCTTAAAACTTGCCCTTTACTGATCCATGAGATCAACTTGTACACGATTATATACAATAATGAAGCTATCCATAACACTCTTCCTTTTATTTCAATATAGTGGGTATTTTTTTTCTTTTTTCATGCATTGGTGTGTCCACCGCAAGTGACTGAAGTAGGCTGTTCATTCCACAATTCTGAGCATAGGGCCACATGTCCTTGCATGGTTGTGCTATTGGATGACTTTTTTTTCTCCTTCTCGTTATCCTCAGGGCAATCCTTCATAAGTTTTCTAATTTGTCAACATCCTCCTTGAATGGAATGCTTAGATAAATTATTTCCTGACTTTATCTCTTAGGAAGTGTTTGCTTCCATCTGATCAGTAGTTGGGTACTAGCTAGCGGGAATGGACTGAAATGATTAGATGCTGTTATAGATTGCTTTGTAGAGGAGATGGAACCAGTGCTTTAAACCAGTGATTTCCTGTAGCTTTAGGGGCTCCCTTGCAGGCACAGTATATGAAAAGACATACGTATTGCCCTGTGGACAAGCAAAAGTGTTATCATTTGAAAATAATAGAGAATGTATCATGAAGAGTGGCCTTACCTTGCTTGTGAAAATATGCTCTGGAAGTGGTACTACACTGTTAACTGAATAAACCTTTCCTATTGAAAGATAGTTGTCATGGTTCAGAGACACTTTGAGAGAAAGAAATTAGAAAATGAAGTTTGTGAATTAATGGCATGAAGAGTTTTTTTTTTTTTTAAAAAGATTTACAGTAAACAGGTCATTGAGAAACGACTTACTTAAAATGATGCATGCTTTGGCATTGCGGGTTAAAAATCCAATTCATCTGAACTGTCTGTGAGAGATGAAGTGAGAGACAGCAGGAAGATAACTAAAATAAAATAGGCAGATTCAACTGATACCAGCTAAAGGGGAACACCAAAGTAGTGCTTTTTGCAACCTTGTTGTAGGAGAGGGGATGGGGAGCCACTTAATTAAAAAAAAAGAGTTGACATTAATGAGGAACCTGAAATAGCTGAGCTACTGGATTGTTCTTTTCTGAAAAAAATAAAATAAAATACAGTTTCACCTTTCATCAAGGAAAATAAAATATGTTGCTGGGTATTTTAGGAGTAATGAAAGCTTTGCCAAAAAACATCGGTAGGAGAGAGGATTGTATAGAAATAAGTCATTAAAGGTTGTTTTGGACCAAGATTGTGAGGCTGGCTGGCTGGCTGCTAATTTGTAAAATGGCATGGAGAGGCAATCTGAGTGCCTAATTTTTTTCTGCGTATCAACCTATACTATGCATTGCTTTGCAGTATCTCGGGGCATTAATATGCAGCATGTTCAGGTTATTTGATTGGTGCATAGACAAAAATCTGTTCCACAACTTTGGTTCTATTCAGCTCCTATGTTCCGTGAACCCAAGTTGGGTTCAGGAGCAGACCATGCCAGTGGGAGGGGGGGAGAGAGAGGGGGGGGCTGCTTCCCTTCCAAAAAGCCGGTTGTGGTCCAAGATTAACTGCAGTCCTCTGGCTATTCATTCTCACTAGCATCACTTCTTGCACCAGCCCTAGTGCATTGCAGGCACATCGCCAGCACATTCTGAATGCGTGCATGCCTACCGCAGCAAACTTTGGCCTACGTTTTTAACAATGAACTTTTCAACTCATTAGCATCCTTGGAGCACTGTACGGCCAATTTTGTTTCCAGGCCTCTCCAAATACTCTAGCGATATGGGCTGGCCAGCTGAGAACCATGCCTTTTTTTCCCATTTAATACATAGGCATTTTGCCAGCCCCTTTTGAAGGTCTTTGAAAGTGGCACAAGCAAAAGTTACAAAGGGATACGACGGAGATAGGATGAAGACGTGTTGAGACTTGTAACAACCGTTTTAATTGAGCGGTTTTCAGTTCCAAGTTGAATGGTCTTTGTTGCGGGCATGTGGGAAATATAAAAGATACAAGAGAATTGTCTACTAATGGTAGAGCGTATGTAAGAGACAACATATAATTGCATGTGTGTTTTTAAGTTCCTGTGGGAGACTTGGCATATTAAAATGTTGAAACACACTAAACTAGGCAAAGGGATGCATTTCCAGCTTCTCCCTGCACCTTTCACAGGATTTGCTTTTGTGTCTTGAACCAGAAAACAGATGGATGGGTTACAGCTACTTCCCGGACCTTTGTTTCTTATGCTTTTCCCTTTGACCATACTTTGACCATAATGGAATTTGAAACAAGACTTAGTGGTGGCTGCTAGCTTAGCTGATTTAAAAAAAAAATTCAGAAAGGATAGGTCTAATCAAAAATGTTGTTCATGAAGATTAGGTTGAAACTCCATGTATAGTAGCAACTATACATCTAAGACCATAAGAGAGCTGGACCATAAGAAAGGCAGAGCGCCGAAGAATAGATGCTTTCGAATTATGGTGCTGGAGAAGACTCTTGAGAGTCCCTTGGACTGCAAGGAGGTCCAATCGGTCCATCCTACAGGAAGTCAAGCCTGATTGCTCCCTGGAAGGACAAATCCTGAAGCTGAAGCTCAAAGACTTTGGCCAGCTCATGAGAAGAAGAGAGGACTCTTTAGAAAAGACCCTCATGCTGGGGAAGAGTGAAGGCAAAAGGAGGAGGGGGCGGCAGAGGATGAGATGGTTAGAGAGTGTCACCGAAGCGATGAACATGAAATTGGGTGAACTCAGGAAGGTAGTGGAGGACAGGGAGGCCTGGCGTGCTGTGGTCCAGGGGGTCGCGAAGAGTCAGGCACGACTTAGCGACTGAACAACATACATCTAAGACCGTCATCCTATTGTTCCTTCCCCACCATACCAATGCAGCACTGAAATGGCTACTGCTGCATCCTGAAAGAGGTGTTTGGAGGGTTGTGTGACTTTAATCAGGTCGGTCGGTCGGTCGGTTGGTCTCTCTCTCTCTCTCTCTCTCTCTCTCTCTCTCTCTCTCTCTCTCT
>JAJKFI010000023.1:8615718-8672180 GCA_029204185.1 Lerista edwardsae | reverse complement strand
TCTCTCTCTCTCTCTCTCTCTCTCTCTCTCTCTCTCTCTCTCTCTCTGTTGTGAGCAAACACTGAAAGACTGCAGAATGCAGACCCTGGGAATCTCCAGCAATTGGGGACTATATGTGCTTAGACAAGCAAGTTACTTGGCATTGTGCTTGTGAAGCTTTGCTTGAAATGTAGAATTAGGATTGAGCATTGACTGCAAACAGAAGGCTTGCTGAATCTGATTTCCCAAGCTAAAAGGGGAGGCTTGAACAGGGATCTTAAACAGTCTTCCTAGTTCTATGCCCCTCCCAGTATAGCACCTGAATACATAGGTGAGATGTAAAAACTTCCAGTTTGTGTGATGTGTGGATTCGCAGAATTTAGTGTTTTGAAACAGAATGTGGCTGACTTCTTGCACCAGTTTGACTCCCTTTCAATTAGGCCTGTGACCTCTTCCCCTGTTATTCAGCAGACTATTTTGGGACCGAATGCTAAACATAACCAGTTGTTGTTGTTGTCGTTCTGCTTTAATTCAATCAGCAGTGTGATTTCCCCACAGGACCCTGCTGCAGACTCAATATATTCATGGACAGGCATGTCATGCTGTGATATCAATTCCCCACAATGATTATAACAGCATTTTCTCTTAATTTGAAGGATCTGTGCATCAGATTTATAGCTCCACTTGCAACTTTGTGCAGTTTTCCATTTCCAAGGTAATTTTTTTAGTGATGCTTTGAGCTATTTTCTAAATACAATGCTGGCCCCCAAAAGCTGGAAATGAAAGTAGCACTTTGCTTCTAAATGGATTAATTTGATTGCCTATTAGATATGATATATATCGTTGATGGTGAAACATTTCTTGGCAGCAAGGTCCCTAAAACTATCACAGGAAAATGAAATTTCCTTAAGCAGCAACCAGGGATTCCATTTTTACCTCTACAAAAGTGCCTGTTCTGAGATTTCTGTAGCAGTAGATATAGGCATGCTGTGGCAATGGGGAAGGTTGGTAATGTGGTGGTAGACTCAGATGCATGTTTAGTTTACACAGCTAGACCAGTGCTATTCGAACTGTGGGTCGGGACCCACTTGGCGGGTCGCAACCGTGGTGGGTTGTGGAAAGCAGGGAGCAGCCATCTTGGAAACCGCAGACATTCCTTTTGTGAATTTTAATAGTTTTGAGTTTTCAAGTGAGGAATTTTTTTTTAATGTTTTTAGTTCAGTTTGCATTCTAGAAGCGTCGTTTGGTTACGTCACACTCACAGCACTTTCTGCTTGATGACATCACTTCCAGCTATGACATCATGTCCAGGTTAATGACATCACCTCCGGTGGCTCCCAACACGAGTGCCATTCTAAAAAGTGGTTCCCGGCAGAGGCGGATCTAAGGGGGGGGCAAATCTGTAAGTTTTGCAAGAAGCCTTACCCTGTCATGTAAATCCCTCCTCTCCCTTGCTGCTGTAGCCAGTAAGCAACGCCAAGATGTTGCTGTTCCCTGTGAGGATTGGCTAAAACGGTGCAGGAGAGGAGTGTTTTCCACTGCAAGGTAAGGCTTCTTGCAAAACTTACAGATTTGCCCCCCCCCCTTAGATCCACCTCTGGGTCCCGGTCTAACAAGTTTGAGAAGCACTGAGCAAGCCATCGCCTACAATTCAGTGCTTGCACTGTGTTTGAAAAGCAAACATTCAGGGCAACAAACATGCTGGATGTTGCCCCATACAGGGACAACTTGGTTTTCCCTCTTTGGAAAGAGTATTAGCTGGAGTCCCATCAACAGTGTGACAGCAGAGTCTGACACTTTGCCACCCTGGGAGCAGACGGCTTGAGAGCCGGAGAGAGAAAATGCTCTGTGGGCAATTTTTGGTGTGTGCTAGGGCCCGGTGAGCCCAGCCAGGGCCCGGTGACTGCTGATGACAGTCGACACTCTTTAGGGGAGGAACGACAGACAGATGCAGTGCCTTGTTTCAGATGGTTGAAGTGAATTCCCAATTGCATCCTGTATATACTCTGAGCCAACTTCCAGCACCGTTCTCCATCTTTTATGCGCGTGACTTCCAACCTGCCTGAAAGACACAGGCACATATTCTTCCTACACTGCCTGACCAGTGTGGGTGTGGATTGCTTGTCGCTGCTGCCCACACATCCGAAGTGCAACAAAGTGCATCTCTTGTGCATGTGGGTAGCTAATGACTGGTAGTATTAATAGTACACGTACGTGGTGATGAGCCGCAGATGTACATGGTATTCTGCAGAGTAACCTCAAAAGGCTGGGGTGGGGATGGGAATGGGGTGGGAGGAAGAAAAAAGGAAAAAAGTTTCAGATGGAAAAGCACCTGTATCAGCTTTACAGCACATGCATGATAGTGCTCAGTTGGCACAAGAGGCTTGTGCCAGCCATGGGGGAGTTTTTTGGATGGCACTGCCCGAGGGCATGGTTAGATTCAGCCAGGAAAGTCCTAATTCAGAGGTCTGTGTCTTGCAGCAGACTTCTGTACATGTCTACTGAGAACTGATCCCCACTGAGTTCAATGGGACTTACTCGCCTGTATTGGATTCCACCCGTAGTCTCTGCACTAGTTCTCTGGTGTGCCGTTCTTCCCCCCCCCTTTCTGATTGAAAACTGCATGCGTGACTTGTAAGCAACAACAGTATGTAGATAGGCGGCTCGGCTTACAGACTGCAGCCGGCTTTGTGGTTAAATCTAACTTTATAACACCTCGGTTATGAAAGAAATCACTGTTTATGAGCCAAGCTAGCAACTCTGATTCAAATTGATTGGGCAATGGAAAATAACAACAGTGGAGAGAAGAGAGAAGGACATACAAAATTAATTTTTATGGCCTAGAGGATGTGATTTTTCTTCACCTTGCACCATCACTGCTCAGAGCTGTGTGTTGTTGCTAATATCTGAAGGGGGTAAGAAAAAACACAAACAGACAACGGATGTTAGTGATTGCAGCTGCAAACACCACCCCTGTGGCAGCCATAACCACGTAATGGAATAACTCTACTCTGACTTGGAAATAAATTGAATTCCCTTTACAATGCCTGACGTTGGTTTTCTAAGATGCCGGTTGCCTTGTCGGTTAATGGATGTGCTTTTCGGACAAGTGTAACATGTGCGCAGGGGGAAAATTGGTGTGTGCAGGGTCCCAGTGGATTGTCCAGGGACTCAACTCATTGCCATAAAGGAGGCAAGGTTAGAGAGAGGTAAACTTTTATGGTGGTGGTGATGATGGTGAAGGGGAAAGAATAACAAACTGCAATGCAATATTGGTCACACAGCTAGACCCTAAAAGTAGGTGGTTTCACGGCAGGAGGGGTGACTGAGTGGGTGACTGAGCGAGTGACTGAGCGAGCGAGTGAGTGAGTGAGGCAACACTTTATGATGTAAGTTCCTACCTTTTTCAGAAGGAGGTGGAGTGAAGCTTTATTAAGCTTGAACTTACAGGGCAGCAGTGACTTTAGCTCAAAATTACTGTGTTGGAAATGAATATGGGGGAGATCTCTCTCTCTCTCCTCTCCCACCCCTGTGTGCTGCAAAGGGAAGAGATGGAGAGGACAATGAATTGGTACACTGGCCCTTTAAGTAGGTCACTGTCAGCCTAGGGTGGTTGTTATCAACGTCCACCTTATGCAGAAGACAGAAACTGTCAACATGCGGCTTCCTCTACTTGTAACCAGACCCTTATGAATGCTGGCAGGGCCTATTGAAAATTATGGAGTTCGACACAAATAGGATTAGGTAACTTCTGACTTCATTGCGCCACTGCCATCAAGGGCCTCCGGTAAAATTTACAGTGAGCTATTAATAACCCAAATGCTATGCCATGCACTGTGGGAATCTGCTGTGAAGAATTTCTGTGGGAGGTCTGGATGAGGACAGAGCCACATTCCTGCAAAGTGATGGAATTCTGGTGAATTCCAGAATGAGAGAGACAATGAACGAATGTGATAACCCTTTTTGGAGAACTCAGGTGCAAGCTCAAGTATTCAAATGTATTCACATATAACTTAACTGGAAAACAATAACGTCCGGAATGTGAGAGTGCGCAACATCGGCTGAAATGAAAACAGCAGTGCAAGGGCATTGGAACAGAGAAAAGGAAATACTTTTTTACCCAGCGTGTAATTAATCTGTGGAACTCCTTGCCACAGGAGGTAGTGATGGCATCTAGGCGGCTTTAAAAGTGGATTGGGCATATTTCTGGAGGAAAAGTCCATTGTGGGCTATAGGCCATGATGGATTGTGCAGCCTTCTTACGTTAGAAGTAGGCTACTTCTACTGCATCGTCCCATTGGTTGAGCTAACTCAGTACAGGCATGCCCCAATATCCACTGATTCGGTATCTCCGGTTTCAGTTATCCACGGATACCATGGGTACTTGGACACCTGTTAAAAAGATAGAACATTTATTATCTTGTTGCAACAAAAACACTGATGTTCCCTATCTTCCAAATGACGTCTCTAGTATCCGTGGTGTCAGGCATCCATGGTGGGGTCCAAATGGAACCCCAGTGGATACTGGGGCATGCTTGGACTGGGGTGCTTTGGAGCTCAATCTTGACCAACTTTGGCATGACTGTATCAGTGCTGGAAGGTTGGATAGAGTTAGACGCTTGGTGTCCAACCACTTTTTGAAAGCCACCAAAGCGCCTGGCCATTGTCACACCCGCAGAAACGTATGTCATAAACCCACCGCATTTCCCCAAGTGGGCTGCCAAACATGGGCCAGCCTGCCCTATGGGTCTGTGACACCCAGTATTCACATGGAAGCAGTCACCGTCTCCAAGACCCCGGGCGCATGCCTCATTATAGCCTCGACTTTCCGTTTAATCTCCTCGCTTCTTGGACTCGCGTGAGTTCAAATTTTGACAGATCCCTTGTACTGTTTAGACATGAATTTTTAAACGGCCATTATTGGCTATTCCCCAATTTCCGAGCTGAGTGTGCTGCGAGCGATTGAACAAGCTCCAGCAAGGGAGCTGGGAGAGTTTCTTACTAGGTCTGAAAAATGACACCTGGAAGACAAATGGGAGCTGTCATAGCTAAGCCCCTGAGGAGCTCCTGGTGAGTGTACTGGCTTTACATAGCTAAATCTCAGTGTGCCACATCAAAAGGTTCTTGCCCTGGAGGTGCTTACCTGGGCTCCTGCCTCTGTCAGGAGTCATCGCTGCTGTCGATCATAAATTCATTTTCAACATCTTTCTCCTCTCAAGGCTCCGGAATGCGCCGAGTGACTTATAGGTTTTATCTATCGCAAGGTGTCCTGTAAGCAGGACACAGAGGATGGCTAAGCTGTGCTTAGATGAAACCAGGATCGGTGACCTATGAACCTTTCGTTTTTTTTAAAAAAGGAGAATTTGGTGGATTATAAGCAGTGATGTCATGCAGGGGGTACGCGAGTACCGGTTTCTAGGATTACAGCTGGCCCCGCCCATTCACCCGCCCACTCGTCGACTCCGCCCTCTGCAACGTTTGAATTTCCTGCATGTTTGAGTTGCCTGCATGTTCTCAGAGCCAGGCAGGCAGGCAGGCAGCGAGTGGAGCCTTGCCTTGCCACGGAAAAATGATCTGCTCTGGGGTTTAAAGTGACAGTTGGGTCACTTTAACATGATGCCAGGCCTCCTTAACATGTTCTGGGGGTGCTGTGGAATACTGTTGCAACTGTTGGGTCAGTTTAAAATCATCTGAGGCCTCAAAAAGGGCTTTTTTCATGTCACTTCCTGCCACGACCTCACTTCTGGCTGATGACGTCACTTCCGGTGGGCGGGTCCTGACACGTGCCAATCAAAAGTGAGTACCTGTTCTTAAATCATTTAGATGACACCACTGATTATAAGGTGAGCCTTCACACGGGGAGGGGAAGAGCTGGTAGTGGCTTAACATAGTGACGAAGGGCTCAATCCTGAGCCTGTTAGCTCAGGCGGTACGCTTAGATCACCAGCTGCAGTTGGCATAAGTATGCTGTGAAGCAGTGGTTGGTTCCTAAACGGTGGGTTGGAGTGGGTTGCAAAGCACCTAGGGCAGCCATATTGAAAATTATGGGATGCTGGAAAGGAGGAGGGCTGCGAGGTTGTGTTGGTCGTGTCAAGGTTGCAAAAAGGCTTTTTCTTTCTTTCTGATTCACTTTGCTGTTTGAAAATGGCTGAGAAATATCCCAACTTATTGCTGCATTCTCAGGAAAGCAGCAGGCTCTGGCGGCACTTCCAGCGGTGACATCACTTCTGGTGGGTCCCAGACAAGACTGTCTTTCTAAAAAGTGGATCCCGGTGGTAAAACGTTTGAGAACCACTGCTGTAAAGCAGGCTCACTGCATCTGGAGAGCAAGGAGCACCAGCGATAGGCCACTGCCAATTTGCACCGAGCTTCTGCACAGCCAGCCAGCGCTTCTGCAACCCCTGGCTGGGATGAGTACACCCCCAATTTCCATATTAATAAATGACCTGCCCCCAAACTCCTACGGCACACCTATGGCACACTAATGCGCCATGGTGCACTGATTGAAAGCCACTGTCCTAAGCTCCCCATGACCGAATGGTCCAGTCGTGACCGACTGTAGGGGGCGGTGCTCATCTCCGTTTCCAAGCCTGTAGAGCCGGCGTTTTGTCCGAGGACAAGCTTCCGTGGTCATGCGGCCGGCATGACTCTACACCGTAGTGCACGGAATGCCGTTACCTTCCCACCAAAGTGGTCCTTATTTATCTACTCACATTTTTAGGTGCTTTCGAACTTGGTAGGAGCTGGGACAAGCGACGGGAGCTCACTCCGTCGCATGGTCTCGAACTGCCAACCTTCCAGTCAACCAACTCAACTCAGTGGTTTAAACTGCAGTGCCACCACATCCTTATAAGCTAACCTTAGCAGCTTGCCATTAGCAGTGATTCCCAAACTATTTTTTGTCTGGCTGTTCCCTTGACCTACACAAGGCCATCAGCTATGGCTCTGTATTAGGGTTATAATACTATATTGGATGGTGGGTTTTTTTCTGCTAGGATTCTCGCCTGGCTGTTTTCTGTGGCTCCCGAGGAAGCCACAGCTCACAGTTTGGGAACCACTGCCATAAAGCCTGGGTTCACAGTGTAATTATTCCTTTTCTGATTCAGATCAGAAGGTTGGGGGAGGGGGTAGAATGCTATCTTTTCCCAGTGACTTGGCAAGATGAGAGTAAACATTCGAGATGGTGCAGGCTAAGCTACGCCACAAACAAGAAGCAAATTAAAGAAGAACTTTCACACATGATGTCATTTGTAATTTAAATTGGTTATTGCCTAGTTGCAAGCAGCCAATTTAAATGTGCCGTGTGCTATTAGCAACTTGTTTCTCAAAGCCCTTATGGAGTTTTGTTGTTAATGCTGTTATTAAGAATTATGCCAGAACCATGTAATGTAGTAGTTCCCAAACTGTGGGCCTGGACCCGCCAGTGGGCCGCGAGCAGATTTCTGGCGGGTCGCAAAGCACCTAGAGCATCCATATTGTAAATATGGTAAAGGTAAAGGTTTCCCCGTGGTCTAGTCATGACCGACTGTAGGGGGCAGTGTTCATCTCCGTTTCAAAGCCTGTAGAGCCGGTGTTTTGTCCGAGGACAAGCTTCCGTGGTCATGTGGCCGGCGTGACTCTACGCCGTAGCGCACGGAACGCCGTTACCTTCCCACCGAAGTGGTCCCTATTTATCTACTTGCATTGAGGTGCTTTCAAACTGCTAGGTTGGCAGGAGCTGGAACAAGCCATTGGAGCTCACTCCGTCACGCAGTCTTGAACTCCCAACCTTCCGGTCGGAAAGCCCAGCAGCAGCGGTTTAGCCCGCTGCGCCACCACGTCCCTATGGGATAAAAGGCTGCAGGAGTGAGTATGCTGAGGGGGTGGTGCCAAATAAAAGGGAAAAGGGCTCCTTAGTTTTAGCATCAGCAGTGCCCTGTGCCATATTCAACTTGATCACTGAGGTCCCCTGGCTTCCTAATTAGTTGGGCTTACCCCAGAGCCCCAATAATCATGAACCATCACCGTCGCAGATCAGGAACCATGGCAGAGAAAAGTCCGCTGCTATTCCCTTTGCTCCGGATGGGATCCAAATCTACAGGTCTACATGGACAATGGCACTGGGGTTCGAGGCATCAAAAGGCCCAGAGGTTGATGCTTGCAATAGACTCCCAATATGCAGGAGTAATTCTGCTTTTAAGCATCCGTGTCCACTCTTGACACAATTCATGGCTTAGGTCCAATTCATGGTAATTGAAAATCCTTGTTGGTTGACACGGTCATCGTCTGGGGACGGTTTAAGGCATCATAGCGAGGGGAAAAGAACCCTGTCAGGTTCCATTATCCTAACATTCCTTCTGGGTCTTGTCTAAAGACTGCAGGCGAAAACTTTGCTTCCAGGCAAGGGGGGAGTTCAGGGACTGCGAGCGAGGGACAAATCAGTGCGTCTTTCGACTTCCAAAGCATTGCTTTTCGCACCAGCTGTCAAGGAGCAGCAGTGTACAGCTTTGCTTGTCTTTGTGGAGGAGGGATGATAGACCAAAGCTGGAAGGGACACAACTGTCGTGTGGGAACCCTCACATCATCCATCTTGTATGAACGCAGTGCTGTGCTGATGTCCAGATAGATCAAGTATGCCGGGCATTGCAGATATGGCAATCCTTCCTGGGCATGCTTAGCAGAAAGCATTTGCATCCGTCTGGAACCAGCCGTTTAAGAATCTGAACTTTTCTGCATGGAGCCCATTTTTCTGCTTAACCTCCTAAAATTGGATTAAAACGTATGTTTTCCCCTGCAGGAAAGGCAAAACAATCAATAACAAGAGTCTTTAGGCCCACACCTATAAATCACAACGGCATGATAATATTGTGTTTGTGTGTGTGCACTCGCGCACAGACACAGACACACACAAATGCATGCACGTGTCTGTGCATCCAAACACAGCTGCTGGCTTTTAAGTTATGGTGAAACACTGCTGCAAATGATGCTTGATCCTAGTTTTCTGCAGCTAATCTAACATCCAAGGCATAATAATGGATAATTTATTTTCTTTGTGTTTCTAACTCGCGCACCTACCAACATGGCCATGCATTGTTGGACTGGAACTGAGCCATCGTCTCATCCACTTTTGCCTCCCCACAATTTTGTACAACTTAATTCAGTACTTCGCTTTGTTCAGCCTGTGTTTCCTGTGATATCCAGTAAAGGCAGCTGTGGTTTGAGTAATCTCATTATTAGGCTACTGTAGGGATTGCTCAAACCACAGTTTCCCCATTAGATAACATGAGAAACTGTGGATTAACAAATCACCTGGTATTGAACTAAGGCATAATAGACTTGGGAAGGTGAAAAAGAGACTTAACACAGCTCATTTCTAGTTAAACCTAGACAAAAGCGTCTAGGGGCCGACAAAAGCATTTGACTCAGGAGCCCACAGATAGACGCGGCTTCAGATAAAAATGAATAAAAATCTGTTGCTGTTTCCAGTTCTCTAAACTTTGCATTGCTTCAATGAGTTATAGGTGGTACCTTCCTCTATAATTGTGGTGCTTTACCAGAATGAGTTATTGACAGTTTTTTCAACTGGTAACAGCTTTAGTGTGTTGTGCTGTAGTGAGTTATTGAGAGATTTTCCCTGATAACTGCTTAACTCCCGGCTTTTGTGCCCAATTTATCAATGGCTGTTTCCTGAATAACGGTCGGATGCTGTTTTTGCCAGGGTGGTTATCAGCTGCTCCTTAAAGGGCTAGCTGCCACCAGCGGCTCTGCCCCCAGGAGTATTTATGGCCCTTCTGTTGATAACTGCCTGCTTTGGCTTTTCTCAGAAGGATGGAGGATACAAGTGACAAAGGAGGGCTTCCATCAATCATTGCCTGATGGATGCTGGTCTTCTAGTGCCTGCTGCCCTTCATGCTGGAACTTGTTTTTTTCTTATGAATATACTGTCTGCAAAACCATCTATATCCACTATAATATCAGTGTTTCTCAGACTGTAGATTGGGAACCAAGAGGTGAGTTGTGAGCCAGTTTCAGGTGAGTCCCCAATTCATTTCAACATGCATTGTATTTGTAATATATTAGACTTGATGCCACCATGGTATGTGTGACTGCATTTGGGGGAAATGTTGCAGATCTGTATTTTTTTTGCAGGCTATTATGTATACGCTTTTAACGATGATAGACCATGGCTGAAATCCTATGCGCATTTCCCAGGGAGTAAGCCCCATTGACACAGTGGGACTTGCTTCTCAGTAGATGTGTACAGGATTGTGCTAGAACTGTCTGCACTGAGTGTATCATCGGCTGTCACTTTGTCTGAATGTTCCCCATATGTGACACACTCCACAAATGGTGTGGATAAACGCAATGTCTCCTCATTTTTTAAAAGCACTGCAGGCATCAGGCTGACTTTAGACAAGCTAGTTTCATGCTAGTTCCATGACACAATTATGTGCATAAGGGGATTTTTTCTCTCTAACACACACAGGGTAGAACTTCTTTTTATCCTCCTTCCCAGCACACTGAATCTGTGGATTTGCTTCCTTTGCAATTCTGCAAATAATGATGTGTGGTATTTTGGCAGGCACAGTCTCTGTGTCCAATATTTCAGGAAAACCTCACCCTTTCTAACATTTAGCTGTGCTCCATGCAACTGTATGCCACTTGTTGCTAATACCCTTTCACCCAATCCTATAAGCCATGCCTCAATGCAAAGATCCACATGATTGGGCTATTGAATACCTAGATTCTCTTGACTCAATTGCATCTTCTTCACCGGGTGAGAAGTGCGACTTTGCGCAGTGAATTGAGTACCCAGCTGAGCTTACATGATTCTACTATCCCAGGGATATAAGGTTCCATCCAGTCCCATTCTTTTGCCCAAAGAGACAGGATTCCTTCTTGACGAAACAACACAGAATGGCAAATGCATCTTGGAGAACATGTTTCCCTGTTTCTGCTCCGCAAGAACTTGATTTCATATAGCGTTAGCAAGTTGGGCCGCTAGGCGTTGGTTGTATCCAGAGAAGGTCATGACTGTGCACCACTGAAATGAATCAAGTTAGTACTGATGAACGTAAGCCACACTGAAATGAATGGGACTTTGTTGTGACGGGCAGCGCAGTCCTGAAAGGGGCGTAGTGCCGACGCAACGTGCTTGCGTTGGCGCTGTGTCCTTGGCACCGAGCCGCACCCCCTTATTGGCGCTATGGCTCCCAGACCGGTGCTGCAAGAGCTTGTCCCCAGGCTGTGTGGCCCCAATCTGAGATTCAAGATCTGAGCAGTGATGTCATGCAGGGGGAATGCGGGGGAACTCAGTTCCACTAGTTAAAATTAGGGCTGACTCCTCCCACTTCACTCTCCCTCCTCCCCCCTCCCAATTCCTCTGCAAAGAGCTTTTCTTCTTGGTTGGCCGGCACCCAGAGGGTTAAAGGCAGTGATGTCATTCAGGGGGAATGGACCAGAACGGGCGTTCTGGATCCTAACGGGCTCCGTGGCTGGTTCTGGGTTCCCAACAAGTGCCAATCAAAATTGAGTTCCTGTTTCGAAATCATTTGAATAACACCACTGGATCTGAGGAGCACGTAGGGGAGGCTGGCGCCTTCCCTCGTGCAAGGGCACAAACGTGCTCTTGCACCAGGGAGACAGTCTCCCTGAAGCTACGCTAGATGCACCGCAGGCCCCCCAGCCTGCCTGCTCCAGTGGAGCTCGGGATTGTGCCCGACTTTCTTTGGACGCACCTCCACGTGCCAATTTTTTTGTTGGTGGGCGGGAAGTTTTGAACCGCTGCCTTTATGAGCCACAGCTTTGCACTTGCATTTTCTAGAAGTACCTGGATAGCAACAGTAGCTCTCCAGGGAGTTTGCACAGTCATTAGGCACTTGCTTTTGCCTAACATCCCTTAAAGAACTACTCAGCAAAAGTGGTGGACAAGGAAGATTAATCATTATAATGTGCCCCATTCCACCGAATCCAGGAGGAAATCCAGCCCAAATTTCCTGAACTTTGGCCAGTGAAAGAGAGCAATTCATTAAGAGATTAATTTCTGGACCAGTCCTGTTCTTCTGTTTCATAATTGCTATTGATTCAGGGTCTGATCTGAAGCCCATTGAAGTTGAACACAGCCTCTTGGCTTCTTACCAGGGTATTTTGAGATGTAATTATATTTAGGTGTGATATATTGTTTTTTTTCCGTGGTATTGTTTGCTTTTGTTCTGGCTGTCCACAGATTCCACAACCGGGAGAGTAAAAATAAAAATCCTAAACAGGTGGCTTGGCTTATTTTTTAACAAGACTTCTAGGTTCTTCTGGTTTTTTCCCCCCGGGTATAAATATTAATTCTCCCCCTTTCCCTAACAAACTTATCGAGGCTGCCTGTGGAATCCTTTGGAGGGAAAATCATGACAGAGGGATTGAGGGCTCTGGGCAATTCATCTTGCCTGCATTGTTGCAGAGCCAGGCAATGCCTCATTCACACTTGTTATAGCTTATGGAGCTTGTTCAGGGAACGCCAGAAATAGCCGTTCCTTAACTCCAAAGCAACCATCGTCAGCAACGGTCCCATAATCTTTTGTGTTTCAGTGCGAGCTGCAGTCCTGAAAGAGTTTTTGCATGACGGATGGGACTTGTGTCTGCTTTCTCCAGGGCTTCGGCCACAGTGATTATTACATGGCTCTTTATAGTTAGTCGTTTTCCCAAAGAAAATATCGAAAACCAGGCCAAGAATGCAAGCGTTCTTTCAGCAGACAGGGCTGGAAGCTTGTTGCTGCAGTACAACGTCAATGCAGTGCTTATCACCCAATCACATTGGGGCTTTGGCCAGCTCGGGCACTTACCTAGGGTCTATGCCCATCAGTCTGCCCACTGGGACGGGCTAACACTGGAATGCTCAGTACTGGTGGCAGTGCTAAGCTAGCACCCAGGTCCTCATAGAATTGGATCCGGTGGGTACAAATTTGCAAGAGAGGAGCGTCTGGTGGGGCATCAGGAAGAAACTCTTGATGGTAAGGGTGGTTTGGCAATGGTACAGATTGCCAAAGGAGGTGGCAGTTTCTCCCTCACTGGAGATCTTCAAGCAGAGTCTCAACAGGAACCCCCTGGAGATACTCTAGGACAGTGATGGCAAACCTATGACACGCCATGACGTTTTTGGGTGACACACCAGCATTTGTCAACACCCAACAACAACTGAGTTTGTTTTTGTAATGATTTGTTTTTTTTTGTAATGGTTTGGTGTTTCTTTATATAATGCATAGCCCTACACGTGATTGGACTGTGTTTTTCTTTTTAATAAATGAAAATGTAAATGTTCCTCTTTTGTTGGGGGTGGGGAGTGACACGCCAGCAGAGTCAAGTTAGACATTTTTGATGCAGCAAACTGAAAAGGTTTGCCATCGCTGCTCTTGGAGGGTTTTCTGCTGAAGGCAGGGAGTTGGGCTAGATGACCTTGCGAGTCCCCATCCAGTTATATGATTTTTGGTTTAGGAGGCAGGTGGGGCACCTTGAGAGGCAATTTTCAGGGCTTTTCTCCTTGCACCCAGCACCTTAACATAGGAACATAAGAAGAGCCCTGCTGGATCAGGCCAAAGGCCCATCTAGTCCAGCTTCCTGTATCTCACAGCGGTCCCACCAGGTGCCCCAGGGAGGCACGAGACAACAAGATGCTTGGATCCTGTTGCCAGTCCCTTGCACCCGGTACTCTGAAGTCGCCTACTACTAATGTAAGGAGGTTGCACAATCCATCATGGCCTATAGCCCACGATGGACCTTTCCTCCAGAAATCCGTCCAAACCCCTCTTAAAGGCATCCAGACCAGATGCCATCACCGCCTCCTGTGGCAAGGAGTTCCACAGCTTAACTACCTGCTGGGTAAAAAAGTACTTCCTTTTATCTGTTTTAACTCTCCCAACCCTCGGTTTTAGCGGATGCCCCCTGGTTCTGGTGTTGTGAGAGAGGGAAAAGAACATCCCTCTGTCGACTCTATCCCTTCCGTGCATTATTGCCTTGGCATTGACTATGAGCCTCCTTGCTATCCAAACTGAACTTGGGTCGCAATTGTTAGACTTGTAGGAGTTCTTTTGAGGGCTTCATGGGGCTCCCCTCACCCTGGAGGTCGGCGCTACATTAGGTAAGGTCAAAAGAATCCCGCTGTCTGCCTTCCCCGCTCACCTGCAAGCACTTACCGTATTTCCCCAAGTATAAGGCGCACCAAAGTATAAGATGCATCTTAATTTTGGGGCCAGAAATTTGAAAAATACACTTTTGGGGCCATGCTTCCGATTGCCTTAAGAGCCGCCGGCCTCCCGCCGGCT
This sequence comes from Lerista edwardsae, assembly GCA_029204185.1. Classification (NCBI taxonomy): domain Eukaryota; kingdom Metazoa; phylum Chordata; class Lepidosauria; order Squamata; family Scincidae; genus Lerista; species Lerista edwardsae. The sequence continues at coordinate 8,657,913 of JAJKFI010000023.1, read as the reverse complement.
CTTGGCTCTTAAGGCAAGCAGGAGCACGAAGCACGCAGCGCTGGCGTTCTCCATGCCGGCTCTTTAAGGCAAGCGGGAGCACGGAGAACGGAGCGCTGCCCAGCACACCCCTTGAATAAGACGCACCCATTTTTTAGCCCCCGGTTTTTTTTGGGAAAAAGGTGCGTCTTATACTTGGGGAAATACGGTACCTCGGCCCCCAAATTCCCTGCACATTTGAGAACCGCTGTCTTTAATCTTTGTATAGAAGAGGGGATTTTAGCAGGTGCAGCTCAACATGGGCATGTTTAAAAAGCTGCACACGCCAACATTCCCTCTTCTATGCAGTGGTTGTAGGCACTCTGTCCTCCATTGTATCTGGTCACCCGCCTAACCTACTTGCCTTTGGACAGAGCAGGCGTTCTGTACAGACCGCATTGCAAGTATTTGTTGCCTGCATTTCCAGGACTAGGGCTAATTCCTGCAGACATAGTTCCCTGCTTGGAACCCTCAGATTCTGCTGCCCCGGAGGAGGCGAGCTTTAAGCTTTCTCCATTCCCGGGGAACAGCAGTTGTGCATAACTCTTGCTGCAGAGGCCTCTGACAGAGTACATTCATCGACCGGCCATTTGAATTGCGATGGGTGTGTGTGCCAGGAATCTCTGCGATGGTTCTGGCAGCTCTCAGTCCAGCTCTCTGTGCATGGCATAGACTAGAAGTATTTGTGGACGAGGCTTTGCTGTGTGACCAGAATTTTAATGACGCTAACCCATTTCAGAAATAGGCCATTTGTTTCGGTTAAACAGTACCGTCTACTTCCAATTAGGCTGTGTTACAGTGATCAAAGATTTTATCTGTCCTGTGCGTGTTAAGCAACCCCCTTCAGTGTTTAAGTTAGGAATTCTTCATATTGCATTAATAATATGAAATCTTCCATTATTGCTAATCCATTTAAAAAAAAATTATTTTCCTCATCCTTTTTGGGGCGTTTTTTGCAAGCCAGTTGAAGGAAATAATTTCATGAATTGCATATTGTACAAACATCCAAGTGTACAATACCTAGCAATAAACAGGTGAAGATGGTTTTGGTTGTTATCCTAAAATAACTGAGAGTTTGGCGGCTGTCATATTGCAAAGAATGGTAAGTGATTCTATGGTATGTGGTAGAATTCTGGACTGCGCCGGTTCAGAGTATTGGTAGAAAAAGAAATGCATGTGCTCCTTCATTTTAAAAACAAACACAGGTCATCAAAAACTGCCTGTATGAAGTAGCCTTAAAGCATCAGAAATATATTTTGTGTAGCCTCTCTTTGATGGGCTAGCTTACTATTGCTAAGTTTAAATTGGAGCATGGATTCAAAAATATAACCTACTTACCCACTCCAAGTTCAAATTGATTTGGTTCAGAATTCTGGTACTTCATTTCCATGTTACAGGAATCAGTTCTGGTTGTGTGAATGGTCCCAGTTAGTTGCATCCCTTTATATCTAACTGAAGAACAGACTGGAAAGACACCTTGTTGGGGGGTGGGGGTTCTGCAAATCCATCCAGCCTTGGTTCCCAGATCATAACTGAAACTTGTTTCTTTTTAGCTGTCATTAATGCTACCAAATGCATTTTTTCCCCTCCATGGACTACTGGAGAAAATGGCAGCTTTGCCACAATCTACTAAAGCTATTTTACAGCAGTTCTATTCCCGACTTGCTGGAAGGGAAGGTTTTTTTTTTTCTTCCTCTGGTTGGTATGCAGTGATGTGACAGGCAGCATGTGGGTTACAACAAAGCCATTCAGAGATAACCCGAAATGTGCTGCACAACTCCGGCCATGAAAGGGAGCCTGGCAAGAATTTGACCCAGTTGGGGTTCCAGGAAAATGACAATAGGTGTGTCGATGAGATAATATCTGATTCTGTCTCTCTGCATGCGTTAAGCCTTTGAAATGATACTGGAGCTTTTTAAATAGCAGGGGAATATACGTGCTTTCCCTTCTCCACAGTAGATGTTAGTGTTTCTTGATGTAGCAACTTGGTGCGTTCAGAGGTAGCCTTCGCTCCATGAAGTTAAAAGTAATCATTACACTGCAAGAGCCAAGGCCCGTCTGTGAGTCTGTTTTGCCCTGAGATAGAACCAGAGACTTCATTCCCTTCTGCATATCAGCCTGAACAGTATAGGCGATGCTGTAGCACAAAGCAGGTTGTCTGGGGAAAGGCACCGATGAAGCAAAGAGCAAGATAATTTTAAAATAACCATAGCAAAGAGCCTTATATAGGAAGATGAGCCCAGGTTTCCTTTCTGGATGTAAGCTGGGATGCAATCCTGAGTTCCTGTTTGGCTCGCACATGTCAGTTGTGCCAGCCGAAGAGTGTTGCTGATGTGCTGTTAGGCCCATCTTTGCCACTCTGGGAGGGAAAAGGGCCAAACCTGCTGCCCAGGTAAGACGGGGCAGTGCTGGCCGAGTTCAGCCAGCGTAGCCCTCTAGGATGGGCAGGGGGAAGGCAGGAGGGTAGTCTGTTTTGGTAGAGGGGGGAGATAGGGTGGGTCGTATGGGCAGGGATGTGGCGGTGCTGCGGGTTAAACTGCTGCTGTTGCGCTTTCTGACTGGAAGGTTGGCAGTTCAAGACCACGCAACGGAGTGAGCTCCTGTCGCTTGTCCCAGCTCCTGCCAACCTAGCAGTTTGAAAGCCAGTAAAAATGCGAGTAGATAAATAGGCACCACTTCGGTGGGAAGGTAACGGCGTTCCGTTCGCCTCGGCGTATAGTCATGCCGGCCACATGACCACGGAAGCTTGTCCTCGGACAAACGCTGGCTCTTTGGCTTAGAAACGGAGATGAGCATCACCCCCTACATTTGGTCACGACTAGACCATTCGGTCGTGGGGAAACCTTTACCGTTTTTTATGGGCAGGCCAACCCAGGGGGAGGGGTGGAGCCCAGATCCTAACTCCCATTCCCACCCCAGTCAGTTTTGCGCTAGAGATTTTGTTGGCACAGATCGGAGAAGCCCTATTTGGGATGATGTAGCTTACTGCAGAGTAAGGGGAAGATACCTCCTTACCCCAAGGTGCACTCCCTCTGCCTCTTATACCACACTGCATACAGTGTAGGCCTGCCAGTCTCATGTTCAAGCGCAGTATAGCATTGGGCTGGCCACAGTGTCTGGCCACAGTGGAGGAGTTGTAGCTTTCAAAAAACAGCAAGTAGAGGGAAACACAATTACAGGCTTAAATATTATGAATGGTATGTTTGTGTTTGCTTGAAGAATTGGCTGCTAATGACACAGATGCTTTCTGTATTTGCAAGAGATGCATGTTACTTAATTTGGAGTGCATTAGGTTGCACTTCATTTAGTATTCTGCCCTTCCCACTGTTTTATTTTCATTTTAAATCACCTCTATTTTCATGTTAAATTACCATGCATATTTCTCCATATTGTGCATTCATTCTGATCATTGTTCATACCTTACCACCCCTCCAGCATCTAACCAGAACCTTTTCTCCTCCCTGTTCTGTCTGCTGATGACAGAGCGGTCCTTCTAACAATGCACCCACAAGCCTCTATTTGCTCCAGTGGTGGACGGGCCATGAAAATGTAGCCCATGCTGGAGTGCATCCTTGCTCAATAGCAGGTTGTAAAAAGCTGATAATAAAAGGACGAGCAAACTCTGTTATCGCCTGTTATCGTCAAATGCAGGCAATAATAGAAACATTAAAAGCAGACATCAGAAAGAAAGGGAAAGAGAGAGAGTGAGCATCATTAATCAATGTAAGAAGAGCAAGTTTCCTGCTTTTAATTTCATCTTGGGAAAGACCTTTTAAAACCATCGTTTGGGGATGAAGCCAATTAATTGTCTGTGCACTTTTTAAAAAAACTTGGGAGCACAAAAGAAATTGTATTTCAGGCGAGCAAAAGGAAGCTGAATGTAGGTCCATAAGGTTAAATGTGGAAACACCCATATATTTCTTTCAAACGCGTGTGCCTATCAAATTGCTGTTGGAGCTGTTGCTCTGTGTTCCCACCATTACATCTGAAGTTTGGTGGGTTTGGGTATGAGAGGAACGACCACCCTAGGAAAGACCACTTGGCTCAATCACTGTATCACGTCCACTCTGTGAGTACCACCTCAGAACATCTCCCAGACATGACTCCGATCCTGTCCAGCAGGTCCTTTGAGGCCTACCCTGCAGATCTAATTATCCATGGAAATCTGTATCTGCAGAGGTCCTGGAACAGATTCCCCTGTGGTTAGAAAGGGCCCACTGTATGTGCTTATTTTATATACAGAGGCAGGAGCATAGCTAAAGAAATGAAGGGGGTGCAATTGCACCAGGCAACAAGCTTTAGGGGGGCAACAAGCTGAGCTTCACACTAGTAGCCTAAATTATAAAAACCTTGATAAGCACGAATAATACCATCATGTTATATATCATTGGAAAGGTAATTTGATGCAGAATGCAATAAAACAAACCTCAGTGTAATATCTTTACCCTATCAAAAGTTATGGCCAAAACATGAAAATACAACTGTCATGTAAAAATTGTGGTTTCCCCCACCCCCATTTTTCACCTTTTTAAAAAGCCCAGGCATGCTGTCACTTCCTGTTGTGATGTCACTTCCTGCTGTGATGTCACTTCTGGGGCATCGTTTTGCCTTCAGCACTGGGCCACACTTTCATTAGTTAAGCCACTGTACAGAGGGAGGCCATGAGAACTTGTTTTTAACAGCAAGCTTAATCATAGTTGTACGATTAAGTAATTGCCTGAAAGAGTGGGTCAGTGCCCCATAACTTACATTCAGTGAAGGGCTCTGGTTTTGACTCGCCAAATACTTTTTGATATTAGGGCACAACGGGAAAGAGCCCTGCTGTCGATTTTGAAAGAAATCGTGCACCCTTCTGGGATACGAGGAGTCTGTTTTCTGAATCATTCCCCCTCAGCGCTCGGTGAAGTGCATTTCACACAATTGCCTTATAATTGCAACTTCTATTAACGTGACATATCTCAGTGCTGTGGTCATTGTTGATGTCTCTGTATCCGTCATTTCTCCCCACCTCCTTTTTTTTTTTTTGCCTTATCCAAGCACGTTGTCAATTTATTCTGTCTCTTTCAATCTTTGTGTCACTGTGACCTGGTGTTCTTCTAGGCATCAGCTATGGAATAGACTCCTGTTCAATCCTGGCCTGACCTTTTTCTTTCCATTTTTACAGGTCAGTGTTGTAGAAGTGGTCCAATTTTTATTTTTGTTCCCTTCTCTAATAGGTTCAGTTTGAAACCTCTCTTTATTCTCAATCCGGGGTTAATAGCAGGCTTAGAGAAAGAGGTAGAGACTGACATGAACTCTTGTCCCAGGGCTTGAAATCCAGCACCAGATTCATATGAACCACTTTATATCTATGTTAAAGCACCGTCAAAGCACTGCTTAAGCCATACAAGATCCACAGAGAGCTTTGTATTTTTTTTATGTAGTATTTATGACTTTTAAGACTCAAATATTGTTATGGCTTGGGATACATCCCTCCATTTTGTCTGTGATGGCATTTTTACTGAGTAATTTATTTCCTGGTTTTTTCCCCATCATGTAAAAGGCCATAAGTGTGGCTACAGTACCATAGCTATCTGGAGTCAAAGAAGACTTGGTAGAGCCTCCCTCACGACAAAATCAAATCCATTAATTAAGTAAATAAAAAGTATGCCCTTAGTTAGCGTGTGCCCTGTATTGGTTAGAGCAGTGATTCCCAAACTGTGCGGCAGGACCCACCTGTGGGTCACGAGCCAATTTCAGGTGGGTCTCAAAGCACCTAGAGCAGCCATATGGAAATCGTGGAATGATGGGAAGCTGGAAAGAGGTGTGTGTGGTTGTTTTGCTTGTGTCCAAGTTGTAAATATTCACTTGCTTTCTGATTCACTTTGCTTTGGAAAATGCCTGAGAAATAACCCAACGTATTGCTGCATTCTCAGGAAAGCAGCAGGCTCTGGCGTCACAACCAAGATTTTCACAATTTTGACCACTAGTTTTAAAGTCAGCTTGTTGCCCTTAAAGCTCGTTGCCCAAGGCTATGGATCCCCAGCCTCCCTTATCTACACCACCGTTACTTTAAATTAGGAGAGCAGGATATGACCTACTCATACAAAGTGACAGCAGTTATGGATGGAAGGAAATGTTTCTTAAATCTTGAAACCGTTGGAAGTGTCGGGCACAAACTATTTCTTTTCAAGCATCAAGGCTAGCACCTAGACTTGCAGCTATATCGCAAGGTGTAATCAAAACATCGGGAAACCTTCAGAAACCACACAGAGAGACCGTATCTCGAGGGCTAACCTGAGAAATGGGTCTCTCCTTTTGACGATGCTGTTCAGCCAGCACTTCAAAATAAGATGACCCTGCTTTGGAAAAGGAGACTGGGAATCTCCGTTTTGTACACACACTGGTGGTAGTTTCTAGAGAGCATTTTATGTGGCTTCATCTGACCAACAAGTGCAACGAGTATTGAGGTTTCCTTTCTTGTTGAAATGTTCTTTTTAATTGTGTGTGTCTGTGATCATTTCTGCATGAGAGAGTGATGCCGAGACAGTGTATGTGTGTGTCCCACTCATCTCAAAGAATAAATGTGAGACTGAACAAATTTCATCACTTTATCTGGAAGGAAAGACTTGTGATAGAGAGAATCTATCCATCAAAAGCGTGTTTCAGACCAAACCTTACTTTATCATTGTCAGGCAGTTCCTGACACACTTCTGTCCGGAAGATTCCGTCATCGCCTGTCAAACAAGTCTGAGGGGCTGCTAGCGCATCCTGTCAGGCCACATTCCTCATTCTGAAATCTAAAAGAAAGTGGACATATAAGTCAGTTTCGTATGTAGGGTAGTGGGAACAGAATGGTTGGGTTTTCCATCTCAACGAGTGGTTGAGATGTGTCTGATTTTTGTATGGATAACCCTTTCCACAAAAATGTCTGAATGAGGACGTTTGTTCCTCAGGGCAGTTTCTTTTTACAGCTGTTACTGGAGGGGCATCGCATCTAACCACAAGGAAACGGTCCCCATGCAGCTGAATAATGTCTCGGTTTCTCTTGATTAAGCCAAAGCAGGGCTCAGAACCTGGGATTGTTTCATAGCTCAGTGGAAGGGCACACTCTTGCCTGCTTCACAACTTGGGCTCAGTCTTAGCATCTCCAAGTAGGGCCGGGAAAGACTCCTAGACCAATGGCCTAACTTGGTCAAAGACACTTCCATGTGTTCACCCTTGAGGTGCTGACACTGACGATATTATATCTAGTGGTGTTTTTGTTGTTGTTAAACATTGCATAAAACCCCAGAACAACACCTTTTGGGGGTTAAAATATTTGCATACAGACACAAAACACCGCATTTTGGCGGCATAAAAGCCACTGTAAGACACACGCCTATGTGCTGGCCTCTGACTCTGAGAGTGGTCCAAACATACTCTACAGTGTCCCTTGTGCCGGCCAAACTTTGCTGACCTAACTGTGCCAGCCTAACTCCAGGTTAGGATTGTGCCCTGGGGCGCAATCTTATTCATACATAAGGCTTAACCACCATAGTGGAGCTTAATTTTAAGTACATAGAAGTGTACGATTCTGCTGTGAGTTAACTGGAAATGAGCATTTCAAGATGTATGTTAGCTTCAAGATGAAGGAAAAAAAGTCAAATCACCCGGACCTCGCTTATGTTCTAGCACAGTGTTATTTAAACTGTGGGTTGGGACCCACGTGGTGGGTCACGACCTGATGTCAGGTGGGTCATGGAGAGCAGGGAGCAGCCATCTTGGAAACTGCAGACCTTACTCCTGTTATATTCCTCTTGTGGGTGTCAACAGTCTGAATTTTCAAGTGAAGGATTTTTTTTTAAAAAAAACATTTTTTTAGTTCAGTAGTGCTTTTACGTCATATTTTGTCCCAATCTTGCTTTCTGTCAGGGATGTTTCATGGTTGTACAATTGCTGCAGTCCAAGAATGCCAGTTTGCATTTCAGGAGTGTCATTTGATTATGTTACCATGACAACACTTCCTGCTTGATGTCACTTCCTGCCACAACATCACTTCCAGGCTAATGACTTCCGGTGGGTCCCAACATGAGTGCCATTCTAAAAGTGGATCCTGGTCTAAAAAGTTTGAATACCACTGTTCTAGCAGTTCTTCCTCTCTCTACCTCCATACTTCCTCCTTCACCCAAGGGAGTTTCCACCTTACACACAATTATACTATTGCGGGATAGATAAAATCCCTGTTGAAAACCTCTCCCACTCAACTCAGCTCCTTCTTATTCACCCAAGGGGATTCCCTTTAACATGGTAATGCTTCAGTAGTCGGAAGTTCCTCCTCTCCCCAATTATCAGGCTGCGATTCTGTCATTTCTCCTGGATTTCTTGAAAAGGTGTTTTGTGTAGACTCTCAGCACTGTCTGTGCACATGGACACCGAATTAATTTTGTGCTGGAAAGCTAAACGGAGGTTGAATGGAAATAGTGGCTTGAATCTAAGGTGGAAGGAAGAAATTCAACAGTGCTTGGAGGTGCTTTTGGTTCTTTGCGAGATTTGGGTGCCACCGTCTTGGACTTCGTGAGATTTTGCAAGATCTGAGACAGCAGTGCCCGGGGAGCAGGTAGGAGGAGCCAACAGGGACATGCCATGGCAACCCTGTGAGTGTGCCACGGTGCCCCAAGGAGTTGCAGTGCACATTTGGGGAACCCCTGCTGTATGGTTTCGGTGCTGGGTACTTTTAAGATTCGGACATGGGAATCTACCCATCCCTTAAGATCTCCAGGGAAAGCTCTGCTCCATGTGCTGTCCTTGAGGAAGGATTAGTTGGTGTTTGAGAGGGGGCAGAGCTTTCTCTGTGATGGCCCTTCAGAAGAGGAACTCCCTGCCTCAAATTTTGCTTCAAAACAAAAATGCTAAAGGTGCAGCTGTCCCTCTAAACATTGCCTCCGGAGGACCCTTTGATACACCCTTAGTGTATCAGATCCATCTGAAGGATGGAATTACCTCGATAGCCTGCAACATACTCAAGATTGTGATGTGTGTGTGTTCCCCACTTTTTCTTTACTTCAATTTCTTGACCTACAGCATTCGTGTGTTAAAACTAATTGCAAACCCTTTAATGAGCGTACAACACACCTGTGCATTCAAAACAATTTCCAGAAAAGCTGCCCAGGTAAATGCAAGTTTGGCTCATTCAGGGCTTCACAGAATTGATGCTTGCAGGTATAGTACAGAATTCTTCAGTGCAGTGTTGATGCATGTGGGTAACCCCATTAGGGAAAGTGGCCCAGTTAATTGCTGAGCTTCTTGGGGATAGGAGAGCTTGTCTAAGGCTCTTATCTTCCTTAATTAATAGCATTTGCTGAATTTGATTGGTTGTGCATGTCTTGTCTTTTAAATTACAGAAGACACACATCTCATTTAGCAGATAACTTTTAAAAAAAAACTTTGTCCACATAATTGCAACGTTATTGTTACGCTGTTTGTTTTTTTTTGTTACCCATTTGTTTATATAAATAAGTATACACCACTTTGTAGGGAAGGAGTCAAAGAGGCCCTCAGTCATAATAACAGCACAATAGAGTATTTTTTTTTTTTAAAAAAAGTAAACGGAGAACAGCTACCCTAACAACCTGTTAACAGAAGGGAACTCCTGCATGACACAGATAAGCCAAGATAAATGCCTGCTGGAACAGGAATGCTGTAGCATGTTGGCTAATAACAACAGTAAAGCTGTTTTGTAGGCCAGAGGTCTCCAAACTTTTTAGTCCAAGGGCCGCATCGAATATTATTATTTTTTATTATTATTATTTATTAAATTTATACCCCGCCTTTCTGCCCGAAGGCACCCAAGGTGGCATTGCAAAGTTAAAGCACAATAAAATAATTACATAATAATTAAAAGACAATAATTAAAAACAATATTAAAAATATTGTTAAAAATATAAAAATGCAGTATCTGGCATTTTGTCAAAAATAAATAAATTCAAATATAAAAATGTAAATACTTAGATGCCCTCAGCGACCCCTGTGATTGCACATACACGCCACCCAGTTTGAGAGGCTGTGGGATCACTGGGGAGGCTCGTCGGTCACTTACACAATCCCCACTCTCTCTGCACGAGACTTTCTGCGGGCCTAACCCTAAACTGGTGTAATGCTGGCCTGCAGCTCAGAAAAGGTGTGTTGGAGGAGCGCTGAACGGTTAGCCTTACCACTGAGTGGCAGGAGGGGCTGGAACTGGGTAGAGTCTGGGTGGCAAGTGGAGATGGTGGCAGAGGCTGCCGCTGTATCCTAAATTTGCTCCGTGGAGTGAATATAGTCATGGAGAATAAAGACCGTGGAGACTACAGTTACGGAGACTATATAGGGACGTATACGTATATATGGGGACGTGGTGGTGCAGCGAGTTAATCCGCTGTTGCTGGGCTTTCCGATTGCAAGGTTGGGAGTTCAAGACTGCGCGACAGAGTGAGCTCCCGTTGCTTGTCCCAGCTCCTGCCAACCCAGCAGTTCGAAAGCACCTAAGTGCAAGTAGATAAATAGGGACCACTTCGGTGGGAAGGTAACGGCGTTCCTAGAGTCATGCCGGCCACATGACCACGGAAGCTTGTCCTCGGACAAAAAATGCCGGCTCTACAGGCTCAGAAACGGAGATGAGCACCGCCCCCTACAGTCGGTCACGACTAGGCCGTTCGGTCGTGGGGAAACCTTTACCTTTTTATAGGGAGTGCAATTCCAAGTAGGGCCATAGGGGGCGCCTGGCCTCAGTACAGGGTAAAGGAACCAATGTCCTTTTACCCCAAGGAGAAATGGGGCATCTTTCCTGGCCCCACATGACACAGGAGCAGCCGTTTCGGCCCTACTGTATCGCTGAGTGCCAGAGAACCATAGGATTGGGCTGCCCGCCTCTCCGAGAGACTAGAGCTGCCGCAGCAAGAGCTCAATCTCCACTGTGATTGTTCAGGCACGGGGGCTTCTGGGTAGCCCCCAGAATGCATTGTGTCGTGACATCACCCAAGAGCTTCACCAGGGCTAGGCCCTTCCTTTAGAATGAATGGGAACGCATTGACTCCTTAGCGGCCATGACAGTATGTCCAAAACATTGCTCATTCCAAGCATTTCCAATGGGTTTTCGCATGATGTTTAGGGCTGAATCGTTTACTCCTGAAGTAAAAACTTACCAAAATAACAACGTGTGATCGTGGAGAAACATCAGTGGTAACCATATTATGAGTTAATATGCAATTCCAAGGTTTAATTCCGCATAATTACATTAAAATCTCTTCATAACACAAGTAGTTGTCAATAGGAGAGTAATTCTTTTTTACTTCTAGGCTATTAAGAGTATTTTTTTAAACTTCTACACTCACCCCCCCCCCCATAAAATTAACTTTCACACGCGCGCCGAGCGAGCGAGCGAGCCCTTCCGGCGGCAAACCTCGTCGTTCGCGGCAATGATTCAGTCAGCCATTTTAGTAAATCCACGGCTTCAAGTCTGTGACGTCATGGCCTATCCAGCTATCCAACATCCTTGAGCTTCACACACTGTGCCTCCCCAGCCTTGGACGTGATGGCATGTCAGTGCTTCCTAGAGGTGTGCAAATACATGCATTTGAGTGTATCCCAAAATTTAGAAACTCCAGATGGTGCAATTTGAGTGTTGGTTTGAGAAGAGGAAAGGGAGGAACTTCTAAGAAGCATCTTGGGGTTTTGCTTCATTATTTCTGTACCTGTGTATACCACTTTTTACAAATAATGACACATCTCTCATCCCAGGAGTGGAGCTTAAATCAACATGACACACAGTGAAGGCTATAAGCAGATGAAATAGGATGTGGGTGAACAAGGGTAGCAATGATCCCATGTGTTGACACTGTAAATCATCCAGGTACTCTTGTTGGGGAAGGGGAAAAAAGCAATACAAGGAATTCCTGTTTTTTGATCAGGCACAATGATCTTGTCAGACCATTTTCAGCTCAGAATTGTTAAAGTGTTTGGTATTTACTATCAGACAGGTGTCTTCAAGGGAAAATGTCCGGAGTTTAACTGGGCAACTCTAATAATTTTGTCCTAAACCTCATTCATATTCTCTCTCTCTCTCTCTCTCTCTCTCTCTCTCTGTGTGTGTGTGTGTGTGTGTGTGTGTGTGTGTGTGTGACAATTTGTTACAAAAATTTATCTACTGCTTTTCAGCAAAAAGCTGCTCACAAAGCAGTTTATAGAGCTAAAGCAAATGAGTAAACTGTGTTTAGAAATAAGTCTCGCTGTATTCAGTAGGGCTTACTCCCAGGGACGTCTGGCTAGGATGGGAAACTTAGGGCACAATCCTAACCACTTCCCAGCAGTGACATAACTGTGCCAATGCAGAATTCACCAGTTAAGTGGCGTTTCTACAGGGAGGGCAAAGCTCTAAGTGTTGCAAGAAGCCTTACCCTGTCATGTAAATCCCTCCTCTCCCTTGCTGCTGTAGCCAGTAAGCAATGCCAGGATGTTGCTTTTCCCTGTGAGGATTGGCTAAAACGGTGCAGGAGAGGAGTGATTTCCACTGCAAGGTAAGGCTTCTTGCAAAACTTAGAGCTTTGCCCTCCGTGTAGAAATGCCTCTGGAATTCACAGCTATTCTTCAGTGGAGTAGTAGTCAGGGAGGCCTCCTTAAGGTAAAGGAATGTTTGTTTCCTTACCTTGGAGTTGCATTGCCCTGTCTCTGGTTCTGGAAAGTTGGCTAGGACACAGGTAACTATTCTGCTGCAATATAAAGAAAGTGCTGCTTCATTGTTTTCCCTATATGTATGTCTGCTTGAGTTCCTTTCCTTTTGGTTAAAGCACCGGGCTTTATTTATTCCATTCAACCTAAAACAAAATTGGCAGCACTTAATTTTTCCTAGAAAGAAATATTACTGGAAAAACAATAAGAGCTGTTGCGCTCTCTCTCTCTCTCTCTCTCTCTCTCTCTCTCTCTCTGTTTAGACTGCTCGATCACAGGAAAAGAGCACTGTAATTCAATTAAAGTCTTTTCAGGGATGCAGCCTTTTGAAGTTTGAATATTTTGTTTTAGATGGATGTCAGGAATTGATAAGTAACAGATTGTGATGTGTGTCCATATTTCTGAACTCCTGCATTCATATGCCTCTTCAGCAGCTGCTGAATTAAAAATACCTGTTGACGTAATGTTTTGGACAGAGATGTAGTAACAGTTTTTAAAGTGCAGGAACACTGCCATAACAAAGCCCCAGACTTGTAACTCATTAAGGTAATAGTTGTTTTGTTTTGTTTTGTTGTGTTTAACATTCTTCGCTAGGAAGCATATACTGTAACAATTCTCCAGATCAGTCATATACCATGGTAGTATCAATATATTGATACCATGGTAGAATCAATATATCAGGTCTAATATATTAAAAAACATACCCTTCGAAATGAATGGGGACCCTCCTGAAATTGGCTCACGGCCCACCTAGTGGGTCTCAGCACACCGTTAGAGAAACACTAATGTATTAAAATGCTGTTTAATAAACATTACAGTGATGTTCCAAAACATTCTACTTACTGGAGAATCAGTTTTCCTCTTTGCATAGGTTTATTTTTTTATGTTGATTTCGTTAGCCTTCAGAGCCTTTCGATGGGATGGAGGGAGGAGACCCTATATGGCTGGAATTAGCAATAGTGAGGTGGACTGAAATCGGTCGAGAGTGCTTGAGCCCTATGGCTGTGAGACCTGTATAGTATGCTAGAGTAAATTCCTCCAACCTCACAAGCTCATACACATTGTTTGCATAACAGCGTTGTAAAACTGAGGGGAAAAAAGGTATAAATATTTTTTTTCTGGTACAGTTGATGTTTCTAGAGTTTTCCTTCAGGGCGTAGAGAAACTGGCGTATTTAGAGCAAAGCACAGTCATAACTAATATCCTTATCTGTCCTTCATATATAGAATCAGTCTCCCGCTCTCAGTGGTTTGTGTAAATGTCTTTCAGCATAGTATAGCTAATAGTGTGTGATGGAGAGGAGAATTTGCTTCTTTAATTCTTCTGCCTGCATTTTCTTTTTTATTCCCTCTGTTCCTGTAGCCAGTGGAGCAAAAAAAGAGAGAGAGACCACAAAATGGAAAATCGACTTCCAAACACACAGAGGGAGAAGGTCTACTGAGATTTGTTTCCCAATTCAGCCAAGTTTACAGGCCATGAAAATGATCCACTGATAAATTTTTGTGGCTCTCATTAGCTTTGCCAGTGTAATGAAATGGCTAATTGGCCCACACAATGATCCAATCAACACATTAAGCAAAGTGAGGTGGTAAGCTCAGGCTTGTAGAATTCTGGACTGTTCCTCTTCAGACCGTGGGTGGGGAGTCATTCTTAAAATTCTTTCCCATAGAGAGGGGGGAAAATCCTGTATGTAGGAGGAGGAAGTCACATGGACAGTGCTAAACTTTACCCATGTGCAGTTTTAGAAAATCTGCCATCCATTCAGATAATTATGCAAGGTCTCATGGAAAAACACCTCCATGGGTGAGTCTCTACTAGAAGAAGATTGACAGTCCTGAGAGCACAATCCTAATTGTTAGGATTGTTAGGCCAGCAAAGTTTGGCTGGCACAAGGGCCACCATAAAGTGCATTTGGACCACTCTTGGAGTCGTAGAGGATGGCGCACCTCTGTGTGTTGGCCTCTCTGACTCTGAGAGTGGTTCAAACCTTCTTTACGGTGTCCCTTGTGCCAGCCAAACTTTGCTGGCCTAACTGTGCTGGCCTAACTCCAGGTTAGGATTATACTCTGAATTAGATGGACTCATAATCTGAATTGGTACAAGGGTACTTTCTGTGTCCTTGGTCGCCATTTGGAGTGGGAAATCCTCCCTCTAGTCCAGAATCAATCAATCAATCAATCAATCAATCAATCAATCAATCACTAGTGTTTATATACCGCTTTTCAACACAAAGTTCACAAAGCGGTTTACAGGCAAATAATAATAATGAAGTTAAATGGCTCCCTGTCCCAAAAGGGCTCACAATCTACAAGAATGGAGAACACCACCAGCAACAGCCACAAGACAGACACTGTGCTGGGGTGAAGAGGGACAATTGCTCTCCCCCTGCTAAATATAAGAGGACACCACTTGAAAAAGTGCCTCTTGCCCAGTTAGCAGGGGTTATCATGCAGAGAATCTGTTTACCAAGGACTGATACTTCTGAGCTGGTAGCCGAGTCTAGTTTGGGAACTGCTAGCAATTCCCAGCTGTGGGTCACGATCCAGTGTTGAGTTTTAATCCAGTGCGTGGTGGATCACAGCTCAATGCTTAATGTTGTGCTGCAAAGTATTTCTGGGAGGCTGCAGTGGCTGCTTTTGGGTTGCCAACAGGGAAGGAGCCGATCTCCTCTCTCATGGAAAGGAGGTCCTTCCTTGTCTTAGCTTCTCAGTGCTTGAGAACTAATCTGGTAACATCTGCATCTTATTTTATAACGAGCAAAAAAAAAAAAAGTATTTTACCAGAAATTAAACCATAATTCACTCCCTAGCATGAGAAGCATTTGGAAGGCTCTCTGTAAATATTGTTGTTGTTGTTCAGTCGCTAAGTCGTGTCCGACTCTTCGCAACCCCGTGGACCACAGCGTGCCAGGCCTCCCTGTCCTCCACTAGCTTCCGGAGTTCGCCCAATTTCATGTTCGTTGCTTCGGTGACACTGTCTAACCATCTCATCCTCTGCTGCCCCCTTCTCCTTTGGCCTTCCATCTTTCCCAGCATGAGGGTCTTTTCTAAAGAGTCCTCTCTTCTCATGAGGTGGCCAAAGTACTTGAGCTTCAGCATTTATCCTTCCAGGGAGCAATCAGGCTTGACTTCCTGTAGGATTGACCGATTGGATCTCCTTGCAGTCCAGGGGACTCTCAAGAGTCTTCTCCAACACCATAATTCAAAACTGTAAATATTAAGTACTGTTATTTAAGTGTGTGCCACTAACACATTCAGCCATATATAGTTATTAAGATGCAGGTTGCCTGCCTTATTCCAGTGCAAGGAGCCGCCGACTCTGCTGCTTTAAGTGAGAAGGCAGCGTAATGTCATCTCATCTTTCGGAATGCATGGAAATCTGAATTACACACTGGGTAAATGACAGCAGATGGAAGACCTGCATCCTTTATTACTGCTGCAGCGTTCATGCTACTGTAGTTCTGAATGTGCTCACATTTATCTATTCTAGGCAGTCGCTTGCTAGCGCTATACAAATCACACGTGTTCCGTTCCTTGTACCAGCTCTGAAAAGGGAAAAGAATACAGAGATGTTTTCCTTCTTCCCTGTTGCTTGTTAATAAAACTATGCAAAAAAGAAAAAAAATCCCCATTGCAAATTTTCTTGAGCACTTACATGGAAGTAAGCCCCATTGAACACAATAGGACTTAATTCTGAGTAAGCATACTTTGGATTGCCCGTAGGATTGGAGCTTTTTCTACTTTTGCTGCTCTATATCAGGGAAACCCAGGATCTCGAGTATGCAAGATGCACCAGCAATAAGAACTTCTCTCTCTCTCTCACCCCCTGTGTGTGTGTGTGTGTGTGTGTGCGCGCGCATGCACTCCACTGGGTAATTTAAAATTGACAGCGTTGTCCTCTCCCTAATAATGATTCCTTTCCCCTGACATCAGCCTTGCAGAGAGCCATCTCTGAGTGTTAAAAAAAAATACTTTTCACAAACCATTATGTGAGGCTCAGTGGATTCTCTGTTTTGTGAGATTCATTGCGGGATATAGCCTGTGGCATTTAATATTGTATCTAAGAAAGAAACATTAAAGATAGTTTATAACCAAAGCAATATTGCATGCCACATCCTGCGGTCAGTATTTCATGCGACTTCTCCTGCTAAATCACATGCATCGTGGCTGGATTCTGTCAATAATTCCAGTGGTCTGTTGGATCCATTAAACCTTTCAGAATCGGTCGCTGAATTGGTTAGCAACTAAACAGTGGAAACCTATGAATATTCATTCAGAAATAAGCCGCTCTGAGTTAAATGGGGCGTATCCCCATATACAGTGGACCCACAGACTTTGCAGGGAGGCGGGGCTCTTGCTTCTGAACTGTCCAATCTAACATGGATGTGACCAGTGATGTCATTCAGGGGGAACGGACCAGAACAGGCGTTCTGGATCCTAATGGGCTCCGTGGCTGGTTCCGGGTTCCCGACAAGTGCCAATCAAAAGTGAGTTCCTGTTCCTAAATCATTTGAATGACACCACTGGATTGGTTGCTGGGATGCTGGAGTCCTGAATAAAGGGGGCAGGAATTGTAGTGTTGTGCTAGGTCCTCCTGAGGTTGTGATGTGCCTACAGTCTACATCATTGGCCTCCAAATTCACAGATGTGAACAGGAAGTCACTTCACATCCTGAAGTGTGAGGCAACTGCAGTGGCTTAAATCTGCAGCTGTTGAGCTTGCAGACAAGGAAGGGTACACAGCAAATGAATTTAGATTGCAGCTTAAATCCCCAAATGGTCCTTGTACCCAACCATTGTCATCACACTTCTCTTGAGTCAATGCATATCACTGTAACTGTAACTAGCATTCAGATAAATCACAGGTATACTGTTACCCTTGCTTTTTAAGAACCATTATAACATCTGGGCTAGGTATTTGCTTGGAAGGTTTAACTGGTTGGAGGGGAAAGGTGGGGATTTGTATGAGAGAGGAGAGTGCATGCATGATCCCCCAACGCAGCCCTAAGTGATGGCTCATCTGAATGGACATGCAAGTTCAGTCCTGTGCATACCTCCAGCCAATGTTTGTTTTTGTGCTGTAGTTTGTTGAGGGACTCTATCCCTGCCAGTCAGAATGCTCATTAACTTGAAGTGCTATATAGGCTACAGTGGGGGAGTTCCTAGAGTTTGCAAGTCTAGTTTGATCTTATGTCCCAGCGTGGCTGTTTAGGAGAAGAACGGTTGGGTGTTCCTGGTAAAGGGTTTGAATGCGATTGAAAATAAATAAATAAAATTGATCTGCTTTGTTGACAGCATTTTATTAAAACACCTTTCCCATTTTGTGTTGTGTTTTTTTCTGGCAGCCCAAAGCAGCTTCGAAAAGGACCTTTGGATCCATTACGAATGAGCAGGTAAATATGCAAAAACTTGAAGGATATTTCTATATACTTACCCTTCCCTTGTCAGTCTGTCTGTTGCTGCTGCTGCTGCTGCTGCTGCTGCTAAGCTAACACAATGTCACTTCGCACTGCAGGTTTTGATTTCAAAATTCAAATCTGAGAATTTTAAAGTGTTTCGAAACAAGCATGTTCTGTTTTGAATGTGATAAATTTCCAAAGAAGTATCAATGTGTGAATATGTAGTATCCTGTCTCCAGAGTAGTCCAGCTTTAAGCGGTGATAGTTTTTCAGTTCAGTGTTCAACCGAGTTCTCAGACCTTGATTAACATGCGCATGCTCAAAAAATAGTTAATGGCTTGTTCATTTGTGACTTGATGGTTTGCGGTCTGAATATGCAAGTATTGTGATGTTACGGTAATTGGTTTGTGATGATGTGGGACCTACTTCTAAGTAGACATACCTGGTGTTGTGCTGAAAGAATGCTTGGCAAGGTGAGGTAGATTGTGCATATATTTTTGTGTTCTTACCTTGGAAACAAATTCATGTGCTCAGAGCATCTTGTGATGTAAAACTGAGCATCTGTCTGCCTTCCCAGGCCACTGTTTTGTACATGGCTTTGGCTGGTGGACCTGAAGTCTCAAAAAGCTCTGACAAGCCTGCAGACTTCACACCTAATAGTGCCAAAGAATGATAAGGAAGGTAGGTGTGTGCGTGCGTGCGTGTGTGTGTGTGTAATGCATGATCTGTACTATACTGGCTCATTCACACATGCAAGTAATCAATAGATGTTACAGTCAGACTTAGGCAGGATGCTTCTGTTGTGTGTATGATTTTGATCCCAGTCACGCGCCTGCATCAGGTGAACTGCTATGTTCTGAACTTGTTGCAGCTTCCCATAATTTCCACTTATTTCCCCATCCTGATTGTAGTTTGAAGTTATGAAGACGAGTGATTAAAATCTGAATTTTTCATCCACTGTTGAGATGCATCCCCCCTCCCACTCCCCCATCAACGTCCACAGCTAAACGGAGTGAATGGTGGTTATTCTTTCTCTGGAATCAAATTGTATGTATTGTAATGAAAAAATGTGTCTCTTGTCATGTGCAGTTGTTGAAGAAAAGCTAAATGGAGTATGCCTTTGCATGAATTAAAAATCTGTGTGTTGTAGTTGCAGAAGCTAATGACAGAATAATCAGTGCACATCTGTCAACTTGTGTGCAAATAAAGAACTGAAGGGGAACTCTTTTTCTCCTCCCCCACTTCTGCCAGGTCGTCCTGTCAATCTTTGTCGGGGGGAGGGGAAGAGAGGAAAAAGCAGCATATATAATGGTTGTTTTGCAACCAGAGGCGGGAAAAAAAAGAGTTTGGAAATCAAGTGAATGTAGAACGGCAGCTCGTTTGCTAAGGCTGCAATCCTGTATACACATTTTCCTGGGAGTTGAGTCCCACTGAGTGCCGTGATGCTTACCTCCGAGTAGACATGCCCAGGATTGGGCTGCTAGTGTGGATCCTTTGGGATGGCTGGGATTATGCCCGAGTAAGGGAGCAGGAATGATGCTGCTTCACACACAATACAAGGATGACTAGCAGTAAGGATGTAAGGCAAACCAGTTTAAATAATTTGGCAAAGAGTAGCATTGGTATGATTTACAGCCAGCGATGAGATCTACAAATGAACAAGGGGAACGCTGGGCGGGACTTAGGCGGGGCTTCTGTGTGATTGGCTGCCCGTCCGTAGCGTTCTGCAGCTGTCCTGGCCTCGGGGGGGCTGCCCCCGGTTAGAGCGCCCCCCCACTGCTCGCCCAGGCACCCGGCGTGACCCTCACCTGTCCCCCGCGGCGAGCAGGAGCCCCCCCCCGAGGCCAGGACAGCCGTGGAACGCTACGGACGGGCTGCCACTCAAGCGGAAGTCCCGCCTACGTCCCGCCCAGCGTTCCCCTTGTTCAGTTGTAGATCCCATCGCTGTTTACAGCCCTGTCTTATCTGGGCCTGTGGTCCCAAGAGGGCTTCTTGGATCTGCACCAGTGAAATTGCTGGTCCAAATTTGAGAGGCCTGGGCCAGGGGTTAGGATCCAAAACCAACCGGACCAGAGGCTAGAGTGCAGCCTAAGTGCCAGCTCCACCCCCCTCTCCAGGCTGGCCCACCCAAGGGTCTTCCCTCTCTCCACCTTCCCTTCACCTCCCCAGGGCCTTGCGCTGGCCAAAGTCAGCAGGCCTTACCTATGGGCTACTCCAGGGCAGGCAAGCCAGCACGCATCTTTGCACGGGGCTAGTCTGCAGTCGAGTGGTGCAGACATGCCTTACCGCACACTTACAACACTTCCAGACCAGTGCAACTGACACGCACCTTCTTAAGCAATGCTCCGGATTGTGCCAGGAGTCCCATAACCTGGTTTCAAATGCAAACGTCCATTCCTTGCATAGCTAGAACAGCAGGTTGCACTGTTTTGAAGAAGGCGGTTTGTTTAAGCGTATGAAATCAAATGTCTCCTTCCCTACGAATAAGTCCCCTCTACAAAAGTGGGATTAGGGACTTTGCTAATCCCGTGGCTTGGCCCGGCTCCTGCCAACCTAGCAGTTCGAATGCACCTAAGTGCAAGTAGATAAACAGGGACCACTTCGGTGGGAAGGGAACGGCGTTCCTTGCACTACGGCGTAGAGTCATGCCGGCCACATGACCACGGAAGCTTGGCCTCGGACAAAACGCCGGCTCTACAGGCTTTGAAACGGAGATGAGCACCGCCCCCTACAGTCGGTCACGACTAGACCATTCGGTCGTGGGGAAACCTTTACCTTTTTACTGTGGGATTAGAAAGAACAGCACCCAGGACCAAGGAAGTGGTCGTTTTCACCCCTGGAGCCTTAGATAGGCTTTGTTTCTCTTTTGAAGTGCTGGTGGCAATGCACAATCAATCTAAAGAGAGTCGTTCATAACTGGAGTGTGCGTTTTTGTCTGTCAGCTTTTATCTTTGCATTCCCAACTCTCCCTCGTGAGGAACGTGTGGGGGAGGGAGCACTGCAAGTTTCCAGGACCTGAAGTCCTGGAATATCCCAGCAGCTCATATTTCAGAAAGTGAAGCGCACGATATGCCTGCCCTGGGCTGCTGGCATGTTTCACATCTGGCATTGATGATCTTGAAAAGCAAATGGAAAATTGGACATCCCTTGTTTCATGTTGCTCAGCTCCTATTTTTCACCTCCATCCTCAGTGCTTATGCATTATCGCTCCCTTCTTCTCTTCTGGTGGAAGCAGAGCTGGCGCCGTTCCCATTGGAGCCTGTCAGCACCATTTCCCATCACTCAGAGAGATTGCTATTGATGAATGCTAATCACTTCTTCCTCCTTAGGGGACGTGTTTGCTATTCTTTTCCTCCCTCTTTTTTAAAAAACTACATTCCCAGGCTGGGGTGCCCAGAGAATCACCATCTAGTAGGAATCAAACAGTTCTCCTACCAGCAACATCAAAAACATAGTTCCTCCATGCCCTATGCAGAGTGAGATCTGTTTGTAGAGTCTATCTCCATTCCCACGCATTTGTTTTGCTATAACAGGGGCATGCCGTGTTCAACAAAAACCTATTTCGGGATCCTTTTATTCAGTGTGCAAATTTAATGGTTGCATTATTTTAACACTTGGAATCTAATTTTCACCGCAGCCACGCAATACATTATGATGAAAAGAGAAACAGTGAATTACCTTGATCTTGATTGTTTGTAATAATCTGGTGTGATTCATTTGTAAGGTATCCTGTTTCTGATTCTTGCAATGAATTAAAAGCCTAGGACAACACTATGGAAAGTATAAGACACGGCTTCCACAGTATTCTGATTTTTTGCTTGACGTGAGACGTATGGACCAGTTTTGCTCTGGGCTAGCAGATGAAAAAGTTCAATATGTTCAGAAGAATGGATAAAATCAGAATAAGGGAACTGATGAGCCTGAGAGCGTAACCCTAACCTGGAGTTAGGCCGGCATAAGCTAAAGTAGCAAAGTTTGGCCAGTACAAGGGCCACCGTAAAGCGTGTTTGGACCACTCTGAGTCAGGGAGGATGGCTCACGTCTGTGTGCTGGCCTCTCTGACTCCAAGAGTGGTCCAAACATATGTTATGGTGTCCCTTCTGCTGGCCAAATTTTGCTGGCTTAGTTTATGCCGGCCTAACTCAGTTTAGGATTGCACCCTGAAACTAGCAGTCATGAAAGAGGTGCAATTCACAGCAAAAATACTGTGATGAGGTCATGCAGCTAATGGCTTACTGTGCATCCAATCCTATCCAACTTTTCCAATGGAACGTAACACTTCATCTTGCAGTCAGGGGGCAATCAGGGAAACCTACTCGGGGTTAGGGAATGTTTGTTCCCTCACCCTGGGGCTGCATTGTGGTTGCATCTGCATGGTCAGCTACAGATGAACTAAGTTATGGAAGAACTGTAAGAATAGCCTGTGGGTATAGACAAGGACTGGTGTCAGATAACGTTTATATAAAGGGCATTGGTTTGGGGTGAAGAGGGATAGTTCCTTTCCTCTTGCTAAATATTAGAGGACCCCACTCTGAAAAGTGCCCAGTTAGCGAGGAAAAATAGATTCTGTGTGTAAATGTCAGAGATGAACCGAGCGCCGAGTGCGTGCCCGCCACTGCCGGCGCCCATGGCTTGCGCCGCCCCGGGCTACACCCACGCTCTGAGTATGAAGCAGTAGTCATGGTAATGGAAGCCTCTAATAGTCATTGGTTTGGCTCAAAGAAGTATAAATGTATCATCATACTTGATTGTAAGCAAGTGAACTTGGAACTCATTGATTTCAGTATGAATTTTTCCCAAGTTAGTACATGTTTTGTACTAACTGTTTCCAAGTTAGTACAAGTTAGTACGTGTTTTGATTGTAGTACTCTTAAGAGTATATATGATATGTCTGATTCATGACAGTTTTTTTACAATATATATTTTCCCTTCTGTTTCTGGTTCCAGGGTCAAAATGTATTTGGACTTGATATAATTGAGACCCCCGAAGGCGATAAATGGCCCCAGTTGATCGTCCAGCAGATCCTTGACAGGGAGCAAAAGGACACGTATGTGATGAAAATTAAAGTGGAAGATGGTGGAAACCCGCCGAGATCCAGCACTGCCATCCTCCAAGTAACGGTGACAGATGTGAACGACAACCGCCCAGTCTTCAAGGAGAACGATATTGAAGTCAGCGTTCCCGAAAATGCCCCAGTGGGAACTTCCGTTTCTCAGCTTCATGCCACTGATGCAGACTTGGGTTCCAATGCCCAGATCCACTTCTATTTCAGTGGCCAGATCTCCACCTTGGCCAAAAGGCTGTTTGCCATTGATAACACCACCGGTCTCATCACCATCAAGGAACCACTGGACCGGGAGGAATCCCCGGTGCACAAGCTCACGGTCCTCGCCAGCGACGGCAGCTCGACACCTTCAAGAGCGACGGTGACCGTGAATGTCACAGACATTAACGATAACATTCCATCCATAGACACCAGGTACATTATCAATCCCGTGAATGGTACCGTGCTTTTGTCGGAGAAAGCTCCGCTCAATACAAAAATTGCCCTGATTACGGTAATGGATAAGGACGCTGACCTTAACGGCAAGGTTACCTGCTTCACAGACCATGATGTGCCATTCAGGTTGAAGCCTGTGTTTGATAATCAGTTTCTTTTGGAGACGGCCACTTTCCTTGACTATGAGGCCACCAGGGAATATGCCATTAAAATAGTCGCTTCGGATTCAGGGAAGCCACCTTTGAACCAGTCCGCAATGCTTCTTATCAAAATCAAGGATGAGAATGACAATGCCCCTGTGTTTACACAGCCCATTATTGGACTTTCGATCCCTGAGAACAATGCCCCCGGCACCCAGTTGACTAAGATAAGCGCTACAGATGCAGACAGTGGACGTAATGCTGAGATCAGCTACATGTTGGGCTTGGATGCACCCCCCATTTTCAATCTGGACCGCCGCTCGGGCATCCTGACTGCCGTGAGAAAGCTGGACAGGGAAAAACAGGACAGATATTCATTCACGGTGTTGGCTAAAGACAATGGAATGCCTCCCTTACAGACCAATGCTACCGTCACGGTGTCGGTCTTGGACCAAAACGACAACAGCCCTGCTTTCACACACAACGAGTATAATTTCTATGTGCCAGAAAATCTACCCATGTACGGCACTGTTGGGCTTATCACAGTGACAGATGCGGACTCTGGAGAGAACGCGGCCGTGACCTTGTCCATATTAAATGGCAAAGATAATTTCATTATTGATCCCCTCACTGGAGTAATAAGGCCCAATATTACCTTTGACAGGGAGCAGCAAGGATCTTATACTTTCCAGGTGAAGGCTATGGATGGAGGAAGGCTACCACGCTCATCGACCGCCAAGGTGACCATCAACGTGGTGGACGTGAACGACAACAGACCCGTGTTTGTCATCCCTTCCTCTAATTACTCTTATGACTTGGTTCCAATGTCTACCAGTCCAGGCTCTGTAGTGACAAAGGTATTTGCTGTGGACAATGATACAGGAATGAACGCAGAGCTTCGCTACAGCATTATAGGTGGGAATTCAAGGGGCTTGTTTATGATTGACCAGTTAACAGGCAATGTTACTCTGAAGGAGAAGGTCATATCGGCAGATCACGGATTACACAGGCTGGTGATCAAAGTCAACGACTTAGGACAACCCGAGTCTTTGTACACCATAGCGCTGGTGCATTTGTTTGTGAATGAAAGTGTGACCAATGGATCTTACGTCCAAGAGCTGGTGCGCAGAAACATGGAGATGCCAGTTGGCCAAAACGTTGGGGATGGTGAGATCACCCCACAGACGAACGACTATGTGAAGATCATCATTGCTATCATCGCGGGAACCATGACGGTTATCCTGGTCATTTTTGTGACGGCCCTGGTGCGGTGCCGCCAAACGCCCAGACACAAGGTGGTGCAGAAGAGCAAGCAGAGTGGCGAGTGGGTTTCTCCAAACCAAGAAAACCGCCAGATCAAGAAAAAGAAGAAGAAGAAGAAGCGCTCGCCCAAAAGCCTTCTTCTCAACTTCGTGACCATTGAAGAGTCCAAGCCCGATGATCCCAGCCATGAGCACATCAATGGTACTTTGGACATCCCTGTTGAGCTAGAAGAACAGACTATGGGAAAGTACAATTGGGCCACCACACCCACCACCTTCAAGCCAGACAGCCCAGATTTAGCAAAGCATTATAAGTCTGCCTCTCCGCAGCCCACCTTTCAAATTAAACCTGAGACGCCAGTGCCGCCAAAGAAGCACCACGTCATTCAGGAACTGCCTCTGGATAACACCTTTGTGGTGGGCTGCGATTCCCTCTCCAAATGCTCCTCCAGTAGCTCGGACCCTTACAGTGTTTCTGAATGCAGCTGTCAAGGGGGATTCAAGACTCCAGGCTCGATCCACACCAGACAGGTAAAATGCCAAGTTTCTCCTTGCATCTCTCTCTCTCTCTCTCTCTCTCCCTCCCCCCTTTCTTATCTCCCCTCCGTTTGCTTTATCCTCTTCCTTTTATTTCACTCTGCTTTTAGATATTTTTTTTTAATAACTCCGAATGTTCATGCTTGGCTGGAGCACTGAGAAGTAAACAGTTTGTGATTCACCAATACTAAAAGGAAAGAGGGGAAAAAAAACCCCCCGAGAATGAAGCGACTCTTGGCTATATGAAGACGTTTTGATTGCTGAAAGAGCGTATCAGGGGGTAACTTTAGTCTGCAGGTGGCAGTGTGGCACTTCTTGCTTCACGTAGCAGAGAGCCGTGGAGCCGGGCTGCAGAACAAAGGGAGATTGCGGGCTTGTCCTCGCTAGCATCGCATGCGCGGGAATCTAAGTCATCTAGGCCAGGTGGAAAGCAATAAAGCTTTGCAGGATCTGATAAGTGGTTCTTAATGCTAATGGAGTCTGAAATTGCAGACTTCATTTGGTCGAAGCTGTACCTCAAGGTCTTTCGAAGCAGGGCCAGTGTCTTCCCCTCCCCATAAAAAGAATTGAGTGCCGTTTTGCAGACTAGAAAATACACCTTCCTTAGTGAGGTTCCGAAAGGCTGGGCGCCTGACACAATCGACAGCATAAAACAGGAGGGAAGTTAATGGGCGTGAGTGTCTGTGTGCGTGCAATAGCAGAGACATTGCAGATATTGTCCGGCCTTGATGAATAAATGCCTTCCGCAGCTCACACATGAGATGGGTAAAGTGCAGGGCTGGTTTGTATGTAAGGCAGGGGAAATGCAATCATTAGGTTATACTTAAGAAAACACAAAACTTGCTACAGATGTTGTTGGGGTAGAGGAGAACATCTCTAAGATAACTGCAGTTCTGAAGTATTATTGCTAGTGTAAAGATGCAGTATTAGCAGAGATATGCTGCCAATTGCACGAACCATTTTTCATGCGGTGAAAACAAACTAGGCATAGAGAGCCACTCTTCTAAATGAAACAAGACTGTCACTTGTTGCAGCTGCAAAGGTGAAGACAATTTGTTTCCACGGGAGTATATATGTCTGTTGTCTTCAGCTGAACTAAGGTTTTATGTCCCGGCTGAGAAATAATCTCTTGAATCTGATTTACCTTTTCCTAGACATTTATCCATGGATAATGTCGAGCCTTGAGTCCTTGTTAAACCTTTGCCTAAATCTCAGTTCAGCTATTTACTATTATCACTATACCTGATGACACAGAAAGATACCAAGTGAAATCCATTATTTTAAATAGATTTTCTTTTTACTTTGGCCATAGTGTACAGAGGGAAGCAGAGTTAGTAATGTTTCAGATCCATGTAAATATTTTAATGCGGACATTTTAATGAGGACACTCAAGAGACTGAGAGTGCAATCTTAATCTGGAGTTAGGCCAGCACAGTTAGGCCGTCACAAGGGACGCCATAAAGTATGTTTGGACCACTCTTGGAGTCAGAGAGGCCAGCACACAGACTTGTGCCATCCTCCCTGACTCCGAGAGTGGTCCAAATGCGCTTTACGGTGTCCCTTGTGCCTGCCAAACTGTGCTGGCCTAACTCCAGGTTAGGATTGCACTCAGTCTGTTGAGGACAGTATTGAAATATTAACATGGATCTGAAACATTATTATCCCTGCCTAACTCCAGGTTAGAACTGTGCTCTCATTCAGATTTTGACCCAAGTTACAAAGTGCAAGCATATTTGTTGTGCTTCTCATTGAAGAAGCCTTTGGGGTGCTATACAGAATAGACTATATCAGTCTAGGAAGGATATATATGAAGGATCTACAAAGGTTGGAGGTTTTTCCATTGCTGTTACCCTTTATTGTGAGCTGTTGTACCCATTACATAATGAGACTTCTACGGCTTCAGAATGCAATTCGAGGCCATATATATTTTGCACCAGGCAGCAAAGCAGTGGGAGAGAGTGGGGTGGGAGGGGTGTAACCAGTGATGTCATCTACAGATGAGGAAGCGGAATGCTGGGCAGGACTTATATGTGATTGGCAGCCCGCCCGTTCTGCCACCTGCCCGCCACACGGGCTGCCCCTGGTTGGCGCACCCCACCACTGCTTGCCCAGGCACCCGGCGTGCCCCCCACCCATCCCCCCGGCGAGCAGGCGCCCCCTCCGTGGCCAGGGCAGCCCACGCGGCGGGCGGGCAGGCGGCGGAACGGAACGGGCGGGCTGCCAATCACACGTAAGTCCCGCCCACTGTTCCGCTTCTTCATCTGTAGATAACATCACTGGGTGTAATAGGGTAGGAGACAGTTTCAATGGGCCAAATCGGGACTCAAAGGGGGCAGAATTGGTGGCATAGGCGCATGCAGTATCCTGTCTGCCTTACTGAGCTAGCTCAAAATGGGTTCACATGGCGTTCTGGCAGCAAATTAGAAGGTGCAAGTTTGAGTAGACCCATTGTTGTTGCTGGGGCTTTCCTTGGAGCAAGCGGATAAGTGTCCCCTTACCTCAAGCAGACCTCCGGACTGCTCAGCTCCCCAGCAGAATGCAGCCCTCCTCTCACTGCTGCATCGGTGTGGGGGAAATTCATAGGATTGGGCAGTGACATTGGTCCAAGGTCAAGTACTGTCTGCCGCAATGCTACTGAAGTGGTTGGCCAGGTTCTCCTCCAGCAGTATCTCTGAATGTCTTCATGGAAACTCCAAGCAAATGGGGAGAATTCTGGGCAGGCAAAACAACTCTAGGTAGTTTTGATGGAAGTTCAAAAGTTTTGAAGTGATTCACCAAGCCTGCAGTCGTAAACACATTTACTAAGGAGTAAGCATAATTGAACACACTGGAACTTACTTCTTGGTGAGCATGCATGGGATTGCTCTGTTACTGTTCTCGTTGGCATGGAAGATTGACATGAATCCTGCAAATTTGGGTTTGGGAGGAAACAGCATTTACTCTCCCCATTGTCTGCAACTTTCTTAAAAGACCGTTTACGCATATTACTATTTTGGTATATCAGAGCGCAATCCTCACCTGGAGTTAGGCTGGCACAGGTAGGCCAGCAAAGTTTGGCCGGCACAAGGGGCACCATAAAGTATGTTTGAACCACTCTCGGAGTCAGAGAGGCCAGCACACAGACGTGCGCCATCCTCCCTGACTCCGAGAGTGGTCCAAACACGCTTTACGGTGGCCCTTGTGCCGGCCAAACTTCGCTTGTCTAATTGTACCGGCCTAACTCCAGATTAGGATTCCACTCTAAGTTTGTGGCAACCACTGCAAGCTACACCCATACAAGCTCATACTCGGGGACTGTTGTGATGGAAGTAGCAGAGAATCAAAACAGCCAGTATGCATGTTTGAGCGGTCCCAGAGGGTCCAAATTTGAGGTTTGCTTAATCTCGTTTAGAAGCGTGACAGTGGCGCATGTAGAAGGCAGTTCTTCCTCGTCTCAGCAGGACTCTTGTCAGACCTCTGCGTTTTGCTCCCTAGGCCTCCATTTCTGCTCTTAACCTGTTATGTGTTCATTTTGGCCAGGGTTGCTTCTATGCATACTGTTCATAACCTGCTTATTCACCACTATTCACTCTTGTGCTTATTATTGTGTGGACAGCAGAATTAACTCACAGTAACTGGAAAAAAGTTGGGTTATTGTTTTTTGTGTGTCCCCTCCTGCATTGATCCTTCTATTTTATTTCAGCCTTCCTTCTTCCCTCACCCCCATCTCTCACACTATCCTGAACATTTGTTAACATAAATCAGCCATTATCAAGCATTTAAAAATAATGATGATGATAATTCTTTTTTGGTGTCTTTGTGGGTGGAGAGAGAGAGGTAGTTGTTGAATGTAGAAATGTTTTCATCTCCTTGACCTGGGAGAATTCCAAGGACAATTCATTGTGGGAATGTTGGCAAGTGGGCTCTTGGGTGCATGCTGAACATATATTTACACCTGAAAGTATATTGTAAGGGCTTGGAATGTAAGGGCATCCTTCATCTAGCCAAACAAAAACAGTGGCATTAATTAACCCTGCAATCCTAAATGTGTTTGCTTGAGAGTAAGCCCCAGTGAACTCAATGAGGCTGATTCCTGAGTAAACATGCCCAGGATTGTGTGGTTACGGAATGCATTTCCTTTCAGGAAAATATATATGCACTTACAAACTTTGATCCGTTTTTTTAAATGAATCATAGCTTCCCCCAAAGAATTCTGGGAGTTGTAGTTGGATGACGTTGCTGAAAATTCCACTATCCCTTTCTGATGGGATATAGAGCTACTATTCCAGCATTCCCTGGGGGAAATGGGATGATTTTTTACACTGTGTAGTGCAGATATATCTTGAGATGTCTTTTTAGTAGGGCAGCTTGGAGCGGGATAAGAATTGTGTCAAGGAGAAGTGTAAAGCAATCCTGTAAATCGACTACTTTTGTTTCTAAAATCTTAATTGACTTTCCACCTAATGCTGCAATCCGGTGCACTTCCTTGGGCGTAAGTTCCATTTGGCTCAGTGGGGCTTACTTCTGAGTAGACATGCATGGAATTACACCCTAATTCTGCAATCCTGTGCACACTTACCTGGGAGTAAGTTCCATTTGGCTCAGTGGGGCTTACTTCTGAGTAGACATGCATGGAATTACACCCTAATTCTGCAATCCTGTGCACACTTACCTGGGAGTAAGTTCCATTTGGCTCAGTGGGACTTAATTCTGAGTAGATATGCCTAGGATTACACCCTAAACTGTTGCTCCTTGAATCCCATAAGGTCTTACCCTACCCATGTAATGGCATTAACCTGGTATTGGCAGGCCACCTTTTAAGGTAGTGTGGGAGATGTGGTGATGATGAAGCTAAGGGCTTTTCTCATGCTGTTTCTCTGTTTGCCAGCTCTGAACGTCTTCGCATCAGCTGTTAAGTACTGAAGTCGTACACAGTGGTGTTAAGCCAGCAAACATTGGAAATATGGGGATAGCACGAGAAAGCCCTTTGTCCTCTCTCCCTGATTGCGGAAGAAATTTGTCGTCTGATCTCCAGAGGTGCTGAACTGTTCAAGCTGCCCTACTGAAAGGTATTCAGGGCGAGAAACGTTAAAATAAAAAAAAGAGAAAAGGCAAAGAAAAGAAAGGAGAAAAAAAGATGAAGAGAGACGTAGTGCATTGTGCTGTAGCTGTTCTATAATGTCGTTTTGCTAAGACAAAAGAAGTGATATTAACCACTTGTGAAGGGTGGTAACGATATCATCAAACATTTTATTTTTTTTAAGTCTCTTATAGCCACTTTGTTCTTCATGGACTCATGTTGTTATTTATTTCTGTTCCAAATATCTGTTGTCCCACCTCCCATCCCTTCTAAAGAAAAAAAAAACCTGAAATTGAAGCAATAACTTTTATGCATATTCATCCCTTTTTTTTTTTTTAAAAAGAAAAGGACAAATGTGATGTAATGTTCTTTATACTCCCTGCACCTCTCAGTTTAAATGCATCACCAGGGGTGTTCCATAGTGAATGAGAGATCCTGATTTGTTATTTTCAGTGCTTTCTGCACAGCAGACATTGCTGCAGTGTAAGGATGGCTAGATGTGGGAATCGGAGCATGGCTTGCTGATCTGCCGCTCAGTCAGTGAGGCCCAGTTCACACATGCATTGTAACAATGGTCCTTAATGTCCACCCAAAATCATGCACTCTGTGTATGATTCACGTGTGAAGCTATGACGCCCAGCATAAAGTCTGATTCACACTGTTCTCCATCACAAACAAAAGAGAGGGTGATCGTGCAACCTCAGCTGAAATGCATATAAACTTCTGTGTGTAGCTCCAACCTCACATGATATGTGATGGGGGCGAGTGCATGCCTGCTCACCTCATGTGCTATGTACACAAAGGATGGATAAGGTGTGCCACTGAGAAAAGTATCTGTAGCACATTGGTATTGCAACCTTAGTCATGTCTACGCAGAAGTACGCCACACTGAGTTTAATGGGACTCCCACCATGTAAGTGTGCATAGAATAAGAGCATGATCCTATACATGCTTGAAGTAAGTCCACTATGATGGGATTTATACTTAGGTAAATGTGCATAAGAGTGCAGTCTAAGAGCACAACTCTATGTATGTCCACTCAGAAGTAAGTCCCACTGGTTTCAATGGGACTTATTCCTATGTAAGTGTGCATAGAATTGCAGCCCAAGTGTCTGAACTGATTGAACCAGGAAGAATCTGGCACCTGCTATCTTATCCATATATGTGTGTTTGTAGTAGTTGTCTGTCTTTAATTTTCTTGCAAGCAGTTACTTATACTTCCCAAGGAAATGTTATTTTATAGAATGCTGGCTAATGTTTCTATGAAGACCCACGTAGGCACAATTTGCAGAATACATTTTTTTTTCTGAATACTTATACAAAATGCCTTGTATTTAGTACACTGTATGATAAATGGGCAAACTGCTATCAAAATCTTGACTACAAGCAGTGCAAATTAAAATACTTGCTGTTGAGCATTGAGATGTCTGCCTCTTTAGACAACTTGGCAAGATCACAAATGTATCTTCTATTAACGCAAGATGCAATGTCTTCATTCTCCTTTCTTTCTTACTATGTATTTAAAACATGTATTATGTCTATCACAGTTGCATTAATGTGTTTCATTGTATCACCCTTTGGGCAATAATAAGTAAAAAAAAAAGAATGTACACTTCATGTAACAGTATTAGCACTGGGTGGGAAAATTAATGGGTGCTGTCCCTGTGGAACTTTGCTTGTACACACCACATTGAAAAGGTTCCTCAAAAACACTGTGAGCGCAATCCTAACCTAGAGTTAGGCCGGCACAGTTAGAGCAGCAACGTTTGGCTGCTGGGACACAAAGTCACAGAGGCCAGCACACAGACATGCGCCATCCTCCCTGGCTCTGAGAGTGGTCCAAACATGCTTTGTGGTGTCCCTTGTGCCGGCCAAACTTTGCTGGCCTAACTTGTGCCGGCCAAACTCCAGGTTAGGATGGCACTCCGAAATGTTTCTGTTCTTTTCAATGAGATGTATTAAGCAGTATTTCCACTGAACTGTTCTCTATGTCTTTTAAGAAGGAGGAGGAGGAGGAGGAGTATAAACGAACTTGTATTTGTATTTGTCATTGTACAGATGCTAATCTAAAGATTGGTTTTGAAGTGCAGTGGGGGAGACCTCTGCCCCAATCCTGGGTTTGGCATAAATCTGGATGCACAAGGAGTGCCACCCATCCAGCTCTTTGGCACATTATGCACCATTAAAAACAAAAAGATGTACAAGTGGCACACACACTACCACTCACAATCGACATGTCTCAGCCCAGAAGAGAGAAACAAGCTCCTCTCCATCTCTTCCACCAAACTGGTTTTTTAGACCGGGTAATGTGCTGTGAAAAGTAAGTGCCCAGTCCAGGAATTGGCGCAAGGCTAGCCACCAAGGGCCCAGCTCAATGGTGAAATTCAGCCAGTTCTCATCTATTCTGCAGAACCGGTTGCTAATTTTAGGTTGGGAGCGGGAGGAAAGGCAGCGGATGGCCCTGAAGGACATAGAAGCGGTTGTTAATTTATTTGAATCCCACCACTGGCCCAGCTCCAGGGGAACCCTATTTTTTTGACACTTTCATTGCCCATTGGAAAGCATTCGTAAGCCTTATTGGGAGATTGCCAGCCAGATGGACTTCATTTCCTTAGTGTGGCAGCTGCCATGTTTCTTTTTTTGAGTGGACCAGCAGCAGCTAGAGTCTTCTGGTCAGTGTCTTTTGCCCATCATATTTTTCAGTCCCCACAATACTCCATGCAATGTTGCTACATAAACTAGGTGGGGGGGCATCTAGGTGGGCCACTAGAGGTCACCTTGCTGAGGGTCAGCCTGAAGCTTGACCTGCTAAGTGCATGACATGGGCATGCTCCTTTTCTACCACACTTGAGTGCGGTCTAGCCAAAATTGAGCACCTTAACATAAGACCCCTGCTGGGCTGTCACAATTGTGGTCCAGCTTTGTGTGCTTCTCATGTCTTTGTTCCTCTAATCACAAAGGGCGAGCTGAGCACACCCTTCAACTTCCCTCTCTTAAAGGAAATGAGACTTTGCTGTGCTGGTCTTGGCCACACCCACTGTAACACATGAAAGAGCTTCCTGTAGCAAAATGAGCAGGAAAGCCATGGTGAGCATAGAATCCATGCGCATGTTGGAACTCACAAATGGGAGCATCTGCTTGTGGACGGAGCACTAGAGGTGGGTGATGGTTTCCTTAAAAAACACACACAAGGTATGCTTAAAAATTTAATCAAACATTTAAAAGCTATTGAGGATGCATCAGCTAGGCTACAAAATTGGAAATCTCACATGCTGTTGTATATCTGATGTGTAACCATGTTCCAAGGAGGCTTGGTGTGATTTTATTTTCTCACCTGTCTAACTGCAGATTGTCAACATGGACTCTTACCTCAACTTCCCTTCATATGTTTTGCTATCTGGCTCTTTTGAAACGAAATGCTTATTTGGCTCTCTGATCTGTAAAGTATAATAAATCCTATTTATAATGGTGTATTGTAATTTACCACCGTGTGGTACGTATTTGCAGATGTGGCCGTTGCAGGGGCAAAAAAAACAAAAAAACACCACGTTTAATTTCTTATAATGATAGTTCTCCTTTCCTGCAGTTAATTCTCTTTGTTCTTACAAAATGTTTTCTCTGTTCATAATTCACCCCTTCCCTCCCTGTTGTGGTATCGATTGTATAGTTGAGATGGCAAGGATTCTTGATGTTAGTAAGAACACATAATACACTTTTCTTTACAAAACAACAAAAGGGAACAAAACCAGGTTTCTTAATCCCCTGATTCTGTTTGATTTATGACTTGCAATTTCACAAAGTGTCAGGTACTCAGTTTGGAATGCTGATGCAGCCTAGTCTTAGGGACTGTTGAAACTTCAGGTGCTCGGAGACAAAAGGAGATGGACAAGGTTAGACGCCCAGATGGGAAGCTAGACCAAGAGTTGTGATACCTGCTGATTTAGGGTTTGACAGCATATCATGGCAGTTGGAGAGGCCAAAAAATCAGCAGGTGCGAAAGACAACCACCACAGGCAAACTGACTGTAGGTAGGTGGATTCACGAGAAACCTTCCAGTGGTCCCTCTTAACCCACACAGAGGTCAAGTTTTTCCCCTGTAACAAAACATATTTCCCCTTCCCAACGATTTTGCAGTGCTCGATCCAAAAAAAAAAAGTCTGTGTTCATTTACATTGCCTTCTCCTGATCTCACTTCACTTGCCATTTGTGATATCATCAGACAGCGATGAGCTTGAACAGTCAGAGCTTGAACTGCTTGCATTTTCTTCCTCTGATCAGTGCTTCTGCGGACTCAAGCAGGAGAGGGTTGGTACTTGGTCACAATTAGTCCCACGGTACCTGACAGCACGCTCCCTATTGCGGCGGAGGAAACTGGGTCAGCCCTGCGTGGCCGAACGGATGCCGCCGAACGTTGGCTGTAGTTGTTACCTTTCAGCATGGGGGAACACTCTCACTTGTAGGCCAATCCAGAATCAAAAACAGCACTCCAAAAAGGTGATCCGATTAGACAGAAAAGCAAGAATTTAAGCCAGCTTGCCCTTTTCTGCGGAGGCAGGGACATTTTAGCCTGGATTCCATCCAATTTAGATGGATTCTGAGCCAAGTGTGGTAAGGCTAACTGTACTGCCTTAAAGGCAAACTCTGTGTGTGTTCCGTGTTCTGAACCGGTCTTTCAGTCCCGCAAGGGACCCCCAAGGTGGTATTTAGCAGCAGCAAAATAAAAGCCACCAAACAAAAATCAATAGAAAAGGCCAGTGGTTCTCAAACTTTTTAGCATAGTGGCCCACTTTTTAGAAGGACAACTTTTCTGGGACCCACCAGAAGTGATATCATGGCCAGAAATGCCATCATTGTGTCGCCAGAGCTGGCTGGTTTCCTGAAAACGCAGAAATAAGTTGGGTCATTTCTCAGCCATTTTCCCAGAGCAAAGTGAATCAGAAAGGGGGGAAAAGCCAATTTACAACCTTGACACAAACATAACAACCACACAGTGGTCCTCCTTTCCATCTTCCTGTATTTTCAGTATGGCGGCTCTAGACGCTACACCCCTGAAATTGGCTCGCAACCCACTGGTGGTTCACGACCCACAGTTTGGGAACCACTGGTCTAGAAGCAAGTCGTGTTAGCAAGAGTGCATAAACACCTATGCCCAACTGAACTAACCGAGGGTTGGGAGAGTTAAAACAGATAAAAGGAAGTACTTTTTTACCCAGCGGGTGGTTAGTCTGTGGAACTCTTTGTCACAGGAGGTGGTGATGGCATCTGGTCTGGATGCCTTTAAGAGGGGATTAGACAGATTTCTGGAAGAATAGTCCATCATGGGCTATAGGCCATGATGGATTGTGCAACCTCCTTACATTAGAGTTCAGAGTACTTCAGAGTACCGGGTGCAAGGGAGTGGCAACAGGATGCAAGCGTCTTGTGTCTTGTGCCTCCCTGGGTCAGCTAGTGGGCCACTGTGAAATGCAGGAAGCTGGACTAGATGGGCCTTTGGCCTGATCCAGCAGGGCTCTTCTTATGTTCTTATGACAAGGAAGCATACCTTAGCATTACTTCCCCCCCCCCATTCTTGTTTGCTGAGCATGTTAGGTGGTTAGGGGGAGATTGCTCTTCTTTCTTTTGTGCTGTCTATTTTACACCCATTGATTTCTGTCATCACCCCAACTTTCTCCCAGCACAAGCCAGAGATGGATGGCTCTAATATTGTTTTGCTTGTCATTGAGGGTCTGGAGTATTTGTGAATCCGTGGGTCCCAAAGCTCACCTTGGTCAAACAGAATCTCAAAAACCGATTTATTGCTCTCCTGGATTTGAAGTGAGCTAACAGTGAAAATCAAACATGCCATCTAATCAGCAGGTAGTGTGAATGCCAGCTGTAGGTCCTCTGTCAGGACACGGACAGTTATTGGACCCTAGAGGGATTTTATTATGTCAAGGTTTCATTAATCAGGACATTGCTAAAGTATTACATGGAGTTGAGCCTAACTCTAAGATTGGTTCAATGTGGATATTATTATTTATTATTATTTAT
Source organism: Lerista edwardsae (assembly GCA_029204185.1). NCBI lineage: Eukaryota > Metazoa > Chordata > Lepidosauria > Squamata > Scincidae > Lerista > Lerista edwardsae. Next base: position 8,621,306 of record JAJKFI010000023.1, on the reverse strand, counting down.
TGGATTTATATCCCGCCTTTCTGCCCGAAGGCACCCAAGGCAGCATTACAACACAACAAGACACAATAAAATACAGAATTTAACATTAAACAATTTAAAAACAATATTAAAACAATACAATTTAAAATTTAAAAAACAACAAGCCCCGTGGATCATAAGATATAATCAAGATATAAAAGTGTAAAAACCAGCCTGCCAGCCAGCCTGTCAACAGATGTATGTATAGAATTAAACATATCAACCAAGCACTGTTACTTTTAAGGCTTATTTATCTATTATTAAAAGAAAACTAGATGGATCAGGCATTGTAAATTGATGGTATAGACCTATCTTAATTATTTTTACAGAGAAGTTTGAAAATGGTTATTTATTTTTACTCAGATGTAAGCCCATTACTAAGTCATTAAGACTTAGGACCCAATCCTATCCAACTTTCTCGTGCTGGTGTGGCTGTGCCAACAGGGTATGTGCTGCATCCGGTGCTGGAGAAGCAGGCCCAGAAGCCTCCTTTAAAGTAAGGGAACATTTATTCCCTTATCTGTGTGCTACACTGAATCAGTGCTGCCATTTTGGATGCTCTGTTGGGCTCTGCAGGCCCCAGAATGCCCTGTAGAAGTGACCAGAAGTGACTTGCGCTCAAAGCAGAAGTTGCGTCTTCGAAGAGGCCAGAGGACTGTTGGCCTGGTCCAGTGATGTCATGCAGGGGGTACGCGGGGGTATGCGAGTACCGGTTTCTAGGATTACAGCTGCCCCCGCCCATTCGCCCGCCCACTCGTTGACTCCGCCCCCTGCAACGTTTGAATTTCCTGCACGTTTGAGTTGCCTGCACGTTCTCAGAGCCAGGCAGGCAGGCAGGCAGGCAGCGAGCGGAGCCTTGCCTTGCCTTGCCTTGCCTTGCCACTGAAAAATGAGCTGCTCTGGGGTTTTGGAACTGTTGGGTCACTTTACCATGATGCCAGGCCTCCTTAACATGTTCTGGGGGTGCTGTGGAATACTGTTGCAACTGTTGGGTCAGTTTAAAATTGTCTGAGGCCTCAAATAGGGCTTTTTTCATATCACTTCCTGCCACAACATCACTTTTGGCTTATGATGTCACTTCCGGTGGGCGGGTCCCGACACATGCCAATCAAAAGTGAGTACCTGTTCTTAAATCATTTAGATGATACCACTGGCCTGGTCCACACACAAGTGATCGCTGGGGGCTCCCAAGAAGGCGATGTGGTGCTACAGGGAGCTTTGCGTTGCCCAGCACATGGATTTCATGACCCACTGTGCATCAGGTTGTGACCCACCTGGTCACACATCAGGTCACGCCTCACGGTTTGTGACGTGCTGACATAAATAGAAAGCGTTTGATGTTGCTTTAGTGCATCTTCTTGCCATTGAGCTGAAACGCAGACAATTGCAGGAACCCTAAACCAGGGGCATCAATGAATGTCGTCGCTGCTCCAGGGCACGTTCCATTCATTTCCGTCATCGGACTTCATGGCCACAGCTTCTTGGTGAGTTGTGCCCAATATTTCTGTGTTCCCTGCATTTCCCTACCTAACATCCATCACAATGTCAATCGTTAGCCAAACAAACGCACTGCGAATGGTGTTATCTCCTTTTTTTTTTTTTGTCATATTCACTGACTTCTTTCTAATAAGTTTCTCTTCCCAAGAGCATACATCAAACCCGCAGCAGACACTTGCTGAATTATATTAAGGCACGGAAACACCGAGGCGGTGAAGAGACACAAAGGTTAAGGGAATATAGATTACTTATGTGTAGATCGTGAAAGTATGAGCAGGAGCACGTGACTGCCATGTTTTGCAATGCAGCTCAGCTTCTTATTTCTAAAGAACTTCTATAAAGAAGCAGAATAGACGATAGAAGCCAACTTTTTTCTTACAGAAGTCTGATCCAGCCAAGACATATGTGCAGAATTTCTAGCTCTAGGCATGAACAATTAAGGGACTCCATGTCTGGGTCATAAATGCTTAAAGGTAAGCATTGATTAATGGCCTTGCTAGCTTGGGGAGCTGAACCTGGCCCCAAGGCCAGAATCTTCTCCCAGCTGTGACAAATCTTCTGCTGATATTAGTTCTTCACCATTGGATATTAAATCTCCATGGAAAGGCTACTGCCAGCCTGGGTATGTTCAATATTTCTTCTTGCTCAGCCACCAGAGACTGAACAATAATACAGGCCTTTGACAACTTCAGATATCTGGGGCTTCACACAAGAGACTGTGACTAGCTCATTTCATCAAGGTAAGGTTGACAGGTGTAAGTCTTCCATCCCATTCTGCTCAAGGTGGGGTCTGGCGATTGCATTTATTCCCATGAACAATGAAATCAAACAACCCCAAGCAGTCGTCCTCCAACTTTTAGAGGGCCAAGTGGGAATGCACAACATTCCTCTTTAAAGTCAGGGCGGGGAGGAGGGTTAAAATGGAAATGACCACTTAGCATTGGGGAGGGCAGCAAATGCTCATAAAGTGGGAAGTGTTGAAGGCTTTCCAAATTTTGGACCAATAATGCCAACTCCAAGTGGTTTTCTTCCTTGTTGCATTGGCACACAGTATAGGGGCTTCCTTGAGTAAAGAAGGCAGTATGGATTCAGAAGTGCCGCAGGGAAATCAAAAGAAAATGGAAAGGAAAAAGTTCCTTAGACCCTCAGTGGGCAGGGACTGTGCAAAATGACGTCACCTTCATTTCAAAATATGCCCACTGATCTCTTGCATTAAGCCACCATCCAAAATTGGCACTCTGGGATCTGGTGCAGTTTTGCACCATCAGGAAAAACAAAACATCAGCACGTGTGTGCATGATTCAGTTTCTCTCTCCCCTGCCCACTACTGCTCTTTGCCTCCTTAAGACCCACCACCAAGAAGCCCTCCTAAGAACTGGTCTTACTGGTCTAACCATGTGAAAAATGCCAATTAACAGCAAGTCACCTTTCAATGGATGAAAGCAAAACTTCGAGCTGGTCTTTCAAGGCTGTTGGCAGCCGAGCAGCGAGGAAGGTGTCTTCTGTATGCCTGACATCAGTGACAAACGCATGCTGGCATGTCAAGGAAATGCCATGGTTTCTGATGGGTGTCAGGTTATAAATGCTTAAAATGTGCAAGTCAGAACTGAAAGGGTGGAAACGCGGCTCCTGGTGGGAGAGAACGAGGAGGAACTGCAGACGTGTCTCCGATTCCCCATCACTTTTAGTGCCTGTGGTGAAGAACCTCAGGCTGTTAATATTTTGCTTGATAAGTAGAGGAACTGAGGTTCTTTGATCCTCAAAATGCTTTTCTGAGGACAGCCCTGTTGATTGAGTGGAGTCTTGCTCTGGAGAAGTCTGGAGAATTGCGTTGCTTTTTTAAAAAAAAATGTTAAAAAATTTATTTTTAGGAGCACACTCTGGACAAATTGGGGAATTATTCAAAGGGATTCTGCAGTTTGCTGAACCAGTGTAAAGATTGTGCCTGAGGAACTTTAACTCCTCCAGCAGAAATTGCACATGTGACCAAACCCTTAAGGGTTTCTTTCTTTCTTTTTTCTTTTTTTTATTTGTAAACAAAGGCAGCTTCAGGAAGGGACACTGCTGCACAGAACCACAGCTGTGGAGGGAGGAGGAAAGGGGATCTGCTTAACTCTTTCCCTGCCTGAATTCTTTTGCTACCATGTTTCCCATCCCCAGCAGTTTTTCCTTCTGTGATGTTTTGGTTCAGAACAGTTGCAAACACAGCCAATGGGCTGCCCAGGGACAGAGGAGGTTTGCCCCTGAACTTAGTCCTAGAAGGTATTAATCGTTGTCGTTAGAGACACATTGTACCCACCAGTTCCTTTATTTCTGGGGATATTCCTACCTTCCCATCTTTGCACAGTGTGGATACATGAGACTTGCAATGCAGCAATGAATCACCATAGCACATTGAACTCATCATCTGCTTGGCTTAATTACACATTCGTTTCCTGTTAAAGAACATCTCTCTCTCTCTCTCTCTCTCTCTCTCTCTCTCTCTCTCTCTCTCTCGCTCAGCAGTATCATGCCAATCTGAAGCTTGGCTGCATATCGCCTATACCCAGCGGTGTCATGCAGCTGGAACGCTGGGCGGGAGGAACAGGTGAGCGGCAGCCCGCCTGTTGCGTACCGCTCCATTTCGCCGTCTTCCCCAAGTTGGGAAGACGGCGAAACGAAGTGGTACGCAATGGGCAGGCTGCCGCTCACCTATTCCTCCCGCCCAGCGTTCCGGCTGCATGACGCCGCTGCCTATACCAGTGTTCTTCAACCTTGGGGTCGGTACCCCAATGGGGTCACGAAACTGCAGTTGTGACGTCACGGCAAAACGTGTGTAGGATTAGAGTGGTTTTTACTCACTCTGCTGCTCCATGGTCCTTTTGGCTGGTGTAAGTTGGAGTGACCTGATATGGTCTCAGGATACACAGGAGGCCCAAGATATTGCTATCAATGCTCGCCTTCGGAACTCCTGCTGTTTGTGTCAGCAGTTCTAAAATGACCACCACTGGTGCACTGTGCATAATTCCAGAAGCCAGTTTACAGCAATGGAAGACTCTTCCGCTGTCGTAAATCCCTTCACCTGGCAGGCTAGTCCTGCATAGGATTGGGCTGCTAGTTTAGTAGGAAAATAGAGTATGGAAGGAATTGGGGGAAAATGGCTAAGTTAGCTGCTTGACAATGTATTGAAGAGCTTACTTGAATTTGTGTATTGGAGGAAAATGTACACAGTCCTTTGAAATATTATGTGTACAAAATACAAGACAGCACAATTATCTTGTGTTTAGCAACCAAGAATGATTGATTAGTTACAGTTCTTTGGCTTTGAAACATTAAACGTGGCTAAGGGGAGCATGTGCTCAGTTGTTTAAGGATTGCAGCAGCTGCATCACCAATCCTCTTACACGAAAAGAAAAGAAAGTCATTTTGGAATTAGCAAATGGCAACATAGATTTTGAAATGGATATGAAATCAAGCAGATTTTGCATCGGGGGAAGATTTGCTTGCTCCGCTAACCCCTTTTTAACACTTCAGTAAGTCAAACTCTTTGTTCCGAGCGTCTCGGATGATGCTGAGGACTTCGGCAGTCAAAATGAAATACAATAAGCAGTCTTGAAGAATAGCCAAGGTTGCATTTACAAGATGACATACAATAACTGTGTGAAATCTCCTGCCTTATACTAAAGCAATTTTGCTGTTATGGCTGTTCTACTGTTCAACTCATGGAGTATGCGTGCGCACACACACTATAAAAAAGTATATGTAATTAAGGGCGCAATCCTAACCTGGAGTTAGGGCTGGCACAGTTAGGCCAGCAAAGTTTGGCCGGCACAAGGGCCACCACAAAGTATGTTTGGACCACACTCGGAGTCAGAGAGGAAAGCACACAAACGTGCGCCATCCTCCCTGACTCCGAGAGTGGTCCAAATGCCACTCCCTTGTATCTGGCATTCTGAAGTAAATTTCTGAGGTAAATATGAGGTAAATAAAGCAAAGTCTGGCCAGCACAAGGGACACCGTAAAGTATGTTTGGACCACTCTCAGAGTCAGAGAGACCAGCACACAGACGTGTGCCATCCTCCCTGACTCCGAGA
>JAJKFI010000023.1:8601243-8615708 GCA_029204185.1 Lerista edwardsae | reverse complement strand
CAGAGAGACCAGCACACAGACGTGTGCCATCCTCCCTGACTCCGAGAATGTTTGTTCCATATTCTGAACAGTGCAATTCTACTATAAAAGGGGCTCAGAGTCTTTTGAGAGGTGCTGCTTGGCTTTCTCGTTCCAGTCCACCAAATGGAAGACAAGACAGAGGCCAGGGGCCTAGCTGTGCCAGGCCTGGCAGACTGGTCCGCTGTGCTGCCAAAGCCACAATCTGTGCCAGAGGGTGATGGCCACATAGTCACCTGCATGAGTTTCCTTGGCAGCCGAACAAGCACTATGGAGACTTAGGCAAAGATTTGCCTAAGCACATTCAAAGGTGCTTTATGGTGGCCCTTGTGCCAGCCAAACTTTGCTGGCCTAACGGTGCCGGCCCAACTCCAACGCCGGCCTAAATCTAAACGTCGAATTTGTTACAAAATTCATTCTATGATTCTACAATGCCATCTACACTTACCTGGGAGTACGGCCTATTGAGTATAATTGAGTACTGCTGAGATTCTGGCCTTGGCTTCCAGGGTCTCTGAGAGCAAGCTACTTTCCAAGCCCTTACTAGAGCTGGAGCTGTCAGGAGGTTGAGGGTGGAATCCTAACCAACTTTCCAGCACCGGGGAAGGACAATGAAAGTTCTAAGGTATGGGAAGAAACATTCCCTTACCTTGAGGCGGCCTCCATGACATCCTTACCCAAATGCAGGATTCAGCACAGGCCCCATTGGCTCAGCTGGAAAGTTGGTTAGGATTGAGCCCTGAAGCCAGAACCTGAATTCAAAGCAGTTCCACTCTGCTACAGGCCCTTCTCCTGAAGCAAAATCTTATGCCAGAATCTTGGCTACTGAGAAGTAAGTCCCACTGTCTTCAATGGGGCAAAGTGTCCAGGGTCTCAAACAGATGCCCTTCCTAGGGCTGTTTTGTTTTTTGAGATCCTTTGAAGATGTCAGGGACCAAATCTGGAATTTCCTGCATGGGGGGCACAGTTTGGTGTCTGAATGGGCCTCCCCTTGGACAAGGGGCTAGATTTTCTGACCACTCTCCAGTCTGTGAATCTATGTGCCATTAAGAACTGGCTTTTTTGGGGTGTGTGTGTGTGTGTGAGAGAGAGAGAGAGAGAGATGCAGTAAACCTGCACTGACAAACAGGTGTCTGTGCGTCCGTGCATCCAAATATTAATAAAATCATTCATGCCATCCACACAGACAGAATCCAAGCATAATTTCAATGCATCCATAAAGGAAAAATGGTTTTGACTTGAGTGCCTTTATAGTCTCTGAATTGCAGTTCACACCTCTCTAGCAGCGCAAGCAATTTTTCCATTTCTTCTAATGCCTCAAAAATTATAGTCTTTTTCTCAACAATAAATCTAAATTACCATCTTCCTCCTTCCTCTGTCTTGTGCCTCCATCCCACACATGCCTCATAAAAATCACTTCTGGAAATTTCCAGAGTCATTCAACAATAACCAGAGTAAGAGCTACAACAAATGTTGTGTCCCAGTGGAAGAGATGAGGAATGCATAGTTTTGTACTGTAGAGAGATACAGTGTACGTGCCTAATTACACACACACACACACACACACACACACACACACACACACACACAGAGAGAGAGAGAGAGAGAGAGAGAGAGAGAGAGAGAGAGAGCGAGAGAGCGAGAGAGAGAGCACAAAAGAGAAATTGTTGTGGTGCAAACAGGTTTTTGGTTCAAAATATTCTTAAGCTTGCCTTTGAAAGGCATTGAACAGAATTTAGGGTGGGGAGGGGAGAGAAGTCAGGTCATGTCATCCGAAAATTACAGGGGCTCTAGGAAATGTTGCTTCTTTCGTTCTTTTTCAACACTCAGCGAGCAATCCTAACCATTTGGCAATCCATCATTTGTCATGCATGCTTCATACATTTTTTGATCTTACTGGAATGAGTGGATAATTGTTCTTAAATAAGTGTTTCTTCTTTATTTTGAATTTTTTCAAAATAAATATTTTGAATTTTTATTTTGAATTTTTAAGGCCTTTTTCTAGACTCCTTGTCCAACGTTAGAGTTCTGTGGCATTGTCCATACGTACCGTGATCCATCACGTCCCTTAGCTTAACTTTCAAGCGGTACATTTTCAGCCGGTGGCATGGCTTGAAAAAGAGGAATCCTGGCGTAACAGGAACACACTTTGCAGTGGATGCAGCTCATTAAAATTTGTCATTTTCTCTAACAGGACAAATGTTCTGTCAGTGACACAGGGCAAACTTTAATAGAAACTGATGGATTGTTTCCTCGGAAAGGTTAGCTATAATTAGAATAGACATCCCTAGGAGCTAAAGGTGAAACACTGAAAATAAGGCAATATTATTAGGTATTGTGGCAGGGTTGATTTCCCCCCCCTCCTTTCGAGCCTTCCCCCTGTGGCTTGATTGGCTGTAATGTCAAATATATGATAATTTTGTTTACGGGAATTTCCTGGCTGGTTCCCTGTTGAGTCCCACGAAGCTGCAAAACTGTTTTGGAAAGCAGAAGCTACATGTGTGCTGATCTGAAAATATCAATAAGTGCCACATTAAATGTGGGAAACAAGACATCATAGCAAAGTACAAAATGCTCCTTTAAGTAGCCAAGTGGCTAAGAGCCCAATCCTGTGCATGGCTCTTCAGAAGTAGGTCCCATTTATAGTCAGTGGACTTTCTCGCAGGTAAGTGTGAATAGGATTGCAGCTTAAGAGTCTGAGCTATGAGTCAGGATTTCCCAGGTTTGAATCCAACAGCTGCTACAAACTCACTAGGAGTGCAATCCTAACCTGGAGCTAGGCTGGCACAGTTAGGCCAGCAAAGGTTGGCCGGCACAAGGGACACCGTCAAGTATGTTTGGACCACTCTTGAAGTCAGAGAGGCCAGCACACAGACGTGCGCCACCATCCCTGACCCCGAGATTGGTCCAAACACACTTCATGGTGGCCTTTGTGCTAGCCAAACTATGCAGTCCTAACGCCATGTAACGATTGTGCTCTAGGTGTCATTAGTCAAGCTGGTCCCTTTCAGCCTCACTTTTACTCATCTGCAAAACGGGGATAATAATGCTTACCTTGTGGAGTCATTATAAATATTTTCTCAGGATAATACATACAAAGCACTTTGCAGATTCAGAAAGCATGTCACAAATCTTACGCCCAATCCAATGCATCTCTACTCAGAAGTAAGTTCAATTATAGTGAATGAGGCTTGTTGTTGTTGTTGTTCAGTCGCTAAGTCGTGTCCGACTCTTCGCGACCCCATGGACCACAGCACGCCAGGCCTCCCTGTCCTCCACTAGCTTCCTGAGTTCGCCCAATTTCATATTCATTGCTTCGGTGACACTATCTAACCATCTCATCCTCTGTCGCCCCCTTCTCCTTTTGCCTTCAATCTTTCCCAGCATGAGGGTCTTTTCTAAAGAGTCCTCTCTTCTCATCAGGTGGCCAAAGTATTGGAGCTTCAGCTTCAGCATTTGTCCTTCCAGGGAGCAATCAGGCTTGACTTCCTGGAGAATTGACCGATTGGATCTCTTTGCAGTCCAGGGGACTCTCAAGAGTCTTCTCCAACACCATAATTCAAAAGCATCGATTCTTCGACGCTCTGCCTTTCTTATGGTCCAGCTCTCACAGCCATACATGGCTACTGGGAAAACCATCGCTTTGACTATGCGAACCTTTGTTGGCAGGGTGATGTCTCGGCTTTTGATTAAGCTATCTAGGTTCACCATAGCTTTCTTCCCAAGAAGTAAACGTCTTTTAATTTCATGGCTGCAGTCACCATCTGCGGTGATCTTGGAGCCCAGGAAAATAAAGTCTGTCACTGCTTCCATTTCTTCCCCTCCTATTTGCCAGGAAGTGATGGGAGTGGTTGCCATGATCTTAGTCTTTTTAATGTTGAGCTTCAAACCAATTTTGGCGCTTTCCTCTTTCACCCTCATCAAAAGGTTCTTTAGGTCTTCCTCACTTTCTGCCAGTAGAGTGGTATCGTCTGCATATCTGAGGTTGTTGATGTTTCTCCCAGCAATCTTGATTCCAGCTTGTGAGTCATCCAGCCCTGCCTTCCTCATGATGTACTCTGCGTATAAGTTAAATAAGCAGGGTGACAATATACAGCCTTGTCGTACTCCTTTCCCAATTTTAAACCAGTCGGTTGTTCCATGTCCAGTTCTAACTGTTGCTTCCTGACCCGCATAAAGGTTTCTCAGAAGGCAGATCAGGTGGTCTGGAACTCCCATCTCTTCAAGAACTTGCCACAGTTTGTTGTGATCCACACAATCAAAGGCTTTAGCATAATCAATGAAGCAGAGGTAGATGTTTTTCTGGAACTCTCTTGCTTTCTCCATGATCCAGCGAAGGTTGGCAATTTGATCTCTAGTTCCTCTGCCTCTTCGGAAACCAGCTTGTACATCTGGTAGTTCTCGATTCACATACTGCTGAAGCCGAGCTTGTAGGATTTTGAGCATGACCTTGCTAGCATGTGAAATGAGTGCAATGGTGCGGTAATTCGAGCAATCTTTGGCATTGCCCTTCTTTGGGATTGGAATGTAAACTGATCTTTTCCAGTCTTGTGGCCACTGTTGGGTTTTCCAAATTTGCTGGCATATGGAGAGCAGCACTTGGACAGCATCATCTTTTAAGATTTTGAGTAATTCCGCTGGAATGCTGTCACCTCCACTAGCTTTGTTGTTAGTGAGGCTTTCTAAAGCCCACTTGACTTCACTCTCCAGGATGTCAGGTTCGAGCTCAGTGACTGTACCACTGTGGTTATCAGGATCATTGAGATCGGCCTTATAGAGTTCCTCTGTGTATTCTTGCCAATGAGGCTTACTCCCAAGGAAAGTGTGTATAGGATTGCAGCCTTAATATTATTGATCAATGTAATCAGAATTTGTTTGTTTTTGCTGAGGGCGGGGGGCTTCTTCCCTTGCAAAAGCAGAATGAAAATTGTGTGCTGTCTCCTGTTCCCTCTTCCTAAATTCTTTTTTATAATCCAGAATAATCTTTGCCAGATAAGATTAAGACCTCTTTCTCCCTCCACCAACCAGGGCCAATCTAGTTCTCCTTATTGATAATCTGAACAAAGTAATCTGCACACGCACGCACACGCACACAAACACACGGCTCCGTTTTTGTCTCATTAAGATGAAGGGGTTCTGTCAGGGTTTGATAAGGTTCAAAATGCAGAGACTGTTAGAAGAACAAAATGCATATCAAATGCATCTGAAAAATAGAGAGAGGAATTTGCTTTATCAAGATGAAATTGGGATGAAAAATGCTATTTAGCTTTGATTTTCTTGCAGGCGAGGCCTGAGAGCACCCCCATCAAGAATGTAAATTATATTTAATGGAGTTCATTTGTGTAGAGTGAACTCTACAGGCAGTCGCCCAGCTTTTTAATGCAGCAGAACTAGATTGGCTGCCTGACCTTGTTGGCTCAAGGATGAAATGCCACCAGCCTATAGGCAGTGCTTGGACATCTATAAATTCCAATCCAAAGTGGCAGGATTGGGGGGGGGTGCTCTGGTTGCTGGGTGCCCCACTTACAATGCTAGATGTTTAAACCAACTTCCAGGGCTCAGGCCTGGGCATTCTCGTGGCAGAGCTGCGTTGCAAGAGAAATAGTGTGGTGGCACCTTAGCTGCTAACAAGTGTATTGAGTCATGAGCGTTTGCGGCCCAGATCCCACTACACTTGCAAAGATGCATGTGTGTGCATTACACCAAGAGCGCAATCCTATACTATGCTGGCCTAGTAAGGCTGACATAGCAGGGCTGTATCCTAAAGCCCATTACGAGGCAGCAGCAGCAAAATCCAGGACAAGGGGAGGTTTTCCCCTTGCACCCACGTAAGCTCCAGTCGCCCCTATAGGCTGCACCTGCTGTTTTGCAGGCACAGAGGAACGTGCACAGAAGTGGCCCGAATTGGGGCCACCCTGGCCAGGGATGTGTGTTAGGATACGGCACTACGGCCGTCCTGCATCACAACCAGTGATGTCATGTAGGGGGTACGCGAGTACTGGTTCCTAGGATTACGGCTGGCCCCGCCCATTCACCCGCCCACTCGTCGACTCCGCCCCCTGCAACGTTTGAATTTCCTGCATGTTTGAGTTGCCTGCACGTTCTCAGAGCCAGGCAGGCAGGCAAGCAGCGAGCGGAGCCTTGCCTTGCCTTGCCACTGAAAAATGAGCTGCTCAAGGGTTGCTCTCGAATATTTTGGAACTGATGGGTCACTTTAACATGATGCCAGGCCTCCTTAACATGTTCTGGGGGTGCTGTGGAATACTGTTGCAACTGTTGGGTCAGTTTAAAATTGTCTGAGGCCTCAAAAAGGGCTTTTTTCATGTCACTTCCTGCCACGACCTCACTTCCGGCTTATGACGTCACTTCCGGTGGGCGGGTCCCGACACGTGCCAATCAAAAGTGAGTACCTGTTCTTAAATCATTTAGATGACACTACTGGTCACAACTGCTGTCTCCGCCCACTGCGCCACCCATTTACGCCCCCGGAATGCCTCTGGAACACCCTTGTGGAGGCCCTGTGCCGGCTAAGCAACGTTGGTGCGTGGCCGGCGCTGCCGACGGTTGTGGCGGTGCCCAAGCGCCGGCAGTGCTGCTCTGAGTCCAATAAGGGCTTGTAACGGAAAATGCAACGTGTATAAAAACAAAACAGCTAAGAACATGATCCGAATCAATTAGGTGGATTCAGATTTATATAGGAGCAACAGTGTCACCTGCACCGGACTGAAATCCAACAGAGAGGCGGCCTGGCATTCAAATGCATTCATCAGTACCAGTTCCATTATCAGGTTACGCTGTTTTGGCACATTTAATATGTGCAGCATCTTGCAAACTTGGAATGGAAGCCACTTCAACTATGGATGCATATGGAGTAGGGAGGGAAAGGGGAGCAGCACTGTTTTTCCCCCGTCCCCACAACTGTGCCTGTCAGTCCCATTAGGGCTCTGCGTCTTAGCACGGCCCTTTGGCGGTGAGAGCTGAGAAAGACCGCTCTTTCTCTGCTGTCGGGCTAGAAAGGGCCATCAGTCACCCTCAAAAGCTTTCTTACATTCCCCACCATATAGTATCTGTCACCTTTTCATAATTAAGATGAAGCTGAAGAGCTCCGATTTAATGGAGAGGTATTCTCGCCGTTCAGGTTTCATCTCTTGGCTTTTAAAATTTGGATGATGGATAGATCCAATGCATGCATCTGTAATAGCTGCTCCATGACAGCTAAATAGATGTGCCTCTGTCTTTGTTTTCCTTTGTGAAGCAGAGCCTCCCCTTGCATATATAATGTCACTGAGCAGAATCCAGTCTACGGCTTGCTAATCTGGAGGAACCGCAGACATGCACAGAATTGGCAACTGACATTGGGAAGCATGACCTACAAAAGGCCTTTGTACAACGCCAAACAGACAAGCAAGAGTTCCGAGCAGGAGCCAAGGGGAGGAAGGATTAAACACTCACCTCCGAGCTCAATCTCGGTTTAGTAATAGTATTGAAATTAGTGACTCTGAGAGTACGCAGAGTATCGTCTCCTTCTCCACAAACTACCCTTGACACTCAAGGGTAAATCAACCATGTTCCTGGTTTTTTTTTTTGGAATATTATTTTTTTCTTGTTTTCCTCTTGCAGAAGCCTGATTTTCTCCAGCTGGGACAATATTCTCACTGCTCTTTCTTATGGCTCATTGAACTTTTCCCACTCCCTCTGTCCTGCAGGTCACACTTATCGGGTGATTCTTCCCTTCCCTTCTTCTTACACATTTCCAGGTTTGGTTCTTTTCCTGACTAGTTTCTATGTCCACATAATTCATTTCTTCGTACCTCTTAGTTTACAAAGGTCTGTGATCCATCCTCCACCGAGATTTTGTTCAACCTTTCTCTCTGATTCTGAGGGTGCAATACTGACTTGGTCGGCACAGTTAGGCCAGCAAAGTTTGGCCGGCAGAAGGGCCACCATAAAGCATGTTTGGACCACACTTGGAGTCAGGGAAGATGGCGCACGCTTGTGTGCTGGCCTCTCTGACTCTGAGAGTGGTCCAAACATACTTTACAGTGTCCCTTGTACTGGACAAACTTTGCTGGCCTAACTGTGCTGGCCTAACTCCAGGTTAGGATTGCGCTCTGAGACTGCAATCCTAAACACACTTCCTTGGAAGTAAGCGCCTTTGAACAAGATGGCAGTTACTTCTGAGTCGCCATGTAAAGGCTTGTGCTGTAACTCTTAACTTGCTTTTTGTCTCCTTCTCTTCCTACACTTTTTCCTGCTGATTTTAATATTAATATTGACTCAGCCTCAGTAGTCTCTTCTGCATTCTCTCTATTCTTTGTTCTTTTGACTTAACCCTCTCATCTCACGCTCCTCCCCCCCGCCCTGATTATTTCTTCACAATGCTTCATTCCTCTCTCATCTTGCTTGCTTTCCTCTTTCAGATCATTATCTCCTTCACATTAGCCTCCCACATTCTAGTTCCCCTTCCTTTTGCTTCCCAAGCCTATTCAAAATCTTCATCTTTGAGACATTCATTAGCTGCCTGCTTACCTTCTCCCTCAACATTATTCATCCTGCCCTCATCGTCTCCAGAACTTGCTGCTTCTCATTCTACACTTTCTCGTACTTAAGCCCCCATTGCCTCTCACTTCCTTTGTCCCACATCTCTTGTTATCCTTATGCTGTTTCTTCCTTGTTTAAGAGCTTCTCAACATCCTTGCAGGAGAGCCATTGCACACATTTCAGTCTCTAACAGCCCAGTCTTATCTCCTTCCACCAGCGGTGTTATGCTGCCGGAACGCTGGGCGGGACATCCGGGTGATCAACAGCCCGCCCGTCGCATTCCGGAGCGTTATACCGTTTGCGTAACCAATTACGCTGCTTGCGTATTTCTGCCCAGCGTTCCGGCAGCATAACACCGCTGCCTTCCACTCTATAGCATGCAACAGGGGGCTCCAAACTCTGGCCAGTGGACCGGATCCGCCTCCCCCTGGATTCTTGCCCTGAGTGAACGGAGTCTGCTGTTTCACTTGGGAAATGCAAAGACCCCGACCACAGCCCCTAAGGGTCTTTGCAGCAAGCCTTGCCTTCATGGAACGCGGCAATGGCAAACACTGTTCATGCTGGGGACAATTTTAGGACCAGTTTGGGGACCACTGGCATACAGCAACAGATTGTGTGTTGTGCATGCTATGGTGATCAGATAGCCAAGGAGAGGTATGCAATTTATTTATTTATTTACGTAGTTCCCCATATGCATCCGGGTCACTAATACATAAACCAGCTATTTTGCTGGCCAAAGTCTGAGGCCCAGGCTAGTGAGGGGGGATAGGATCCAGCACGTATTCTTACTGCCCGGATCTCTCTAGTTTGCCTTCAAGCCCCACTCCTTCCTGGTTTGGCCCATCCCCACCCCAAAGTGCTCACAAACTACTCTCTCCTACACCTTACCTGCACCAGCATCTCCCAACTTGGCCCTACTAATAAATGACCCTTCCCTGAATTCCTGTGGCACACCTGTAGACCATCCGTGACCCACCAATGAGCCATAGCCAGTGGTTGAGAATCGCTGTTCTAAAGAACTAAGCAAATTAGAACTACTCAATTGTTTTAATCCAGGAAGGGAAATTCAAGAGGAGGAGCAGGAGGAGGAGATCTCCTCCTCCTCCTCCTCCTCACTTGAATCTCCTCCTGAACTAGGACAATTGGGTTGTCCTAATTTACACTGGAAATATCTCTAAGCCTACAACTAAATCCTTTCCTTGCTTATGAAAACGCCCCTCCAAATTTTGACCCCATTGGTATTATGAGTTAAGGCCAGTCCCATTGTGATTAGATTGGAGGTTTGGCAACCTTTAGAAATGATAAATTGCTCTGTTGAAATTTTATCGTGTATTTAAAGAATTCCAATGAGTTTTGTGGGTTTCTTGTAAGATGAGATTTCATAATACTGAATATATCTTCTTAGAACTCTTCCTGAAAGCATTTTCTTCTCTAATTCCAGCTGTCATGCTCTGAAAATGAAAAAAAAAATAAATCCTTAAAAACGAAATGAAAAAGTTTTGTGAGTCACTTTTCTGACAGTGTGGTATGGTTGAAAGGAAGGCTTCTGGGAATTCACAGGAAATGTGGTAGTTAAAAGATTAAAGAGCTTGCAGTCTTAAAGGGTCATCTGGGGCAAGAAAGCACAGAGACATTGAATAATTTACTGCACCCTCTTTCCTTGTATGATGGGCGCTCCTGTTTGTATTAAGCGTTGGGTCTAAATAGTTTAAAAAAAATAGGATGGTGGCCTTCTGATTCATAGGAGTAGAACATGGAACTGGCTTCAAACTTAGCTTAGATTATGGGGGAATGGTGGTGGTCTTTAATTAAATCCACAAGCCCCACCAAGAACATGAAGATATATCTGGGGCAAATAGGAATGTGCATCCCAATTCAAATGGCACACTGTGACAGTTCAGCCCTCCCCCCCACAAGCTCCTGGGTGTTGCAAACGTGTTGCAAGCAGCGGTGTCATCCGGCAACGAGCTGCCGGAACGCTAAGCGGGACTTACCGCCTGATTGGCTGCCTGTCCGTGACGTGTCGCCGCCTGTCTGCCCGCCGTGCGGGCACCCCTGGCTTCGGAGGGGGTGCCCGCTTGCCTGGGGCGCGCGCCGGGTGCCTGGGCAAGCAGCGGAGGGGCGCACCAATCGGAGGGAGCCCGCACGGCGGGCGGGAAGGCGGCGACATGTCACGGACAGCCTGTCAATCAAGTGGTAAATCCCGCCTAGCGTTCCGGCAGCTCGTTGCCAGATGACACTACTGGTTGTAAGGATCTAGTCTCTACAGTGGCTAGAACAGATAGGTTTGGGGTGAGAGAGGGTGGTGGAAGGGCGTTCCAGCGTGAGAAGAGGTTGTTTTGGGGTACAGGGGTGGTGGAATGGGACAGGATAATTGGGCCTGGATTGGATCTGTTGTAGCAGCACACGCTGTATCCTCATGCAGGCCTCGGGGTGTTCAGACATGCACCAGCTAAACAGCTGCTACGGATCCAGGTAGCTACATAGAGCTGGTTGGGATTTTAAATGGGACAAGGGGGAAAAAAAAAAACAATATCCAATCACCCCAAGGTGACCTCCAGCCGGCTCCTAACCTGCGTAAGACACAGGAGTAATTTAGGGTCCTAAAACTGGGTAAGGAGGAAAATGCAAACGCCTTCCGCAGTGTGCTGCAGTCTTGAGGCAGATCCCCTCCATCACTGTTTTTCTGGTTCCCTTCCCGATTTGAGCCCGTCTTCTTGACGACCAGAGACTGAATGCCGTGGGTGGTTGAGCCCCGAAAGGCAAGCTCGGGAGTTCCATAGCAGAGGTTGGGGTTGGGCCAGGGATCCCAAAGGCTCAAAAAGGACATCGTGGAGCTGGAAAAGGTGCAGAAGAGAGAGACAAAAATGATGACGGGGCTGGGGCACCTCCCTTACGAAGAAAGACTGCAGCGTTTGGGGCTCTTCAGCCTAGAAAAAAGGCGCCTGAGGGGGGACATGATTGAGACATACAAAATTATGCACGGAAGGGATAGAGTCGATAGAGGGATGTTCTTTTCCCTCTCTCAAAACGCCAGAACCAGGGGGCATCCGCTAAAATTGAGGGTTGGGAGAGTTAGAACAGATAAAAGGACGTACTTTTTTACCCAGCGGGTAGTTAATCTGTAGAACTCTTTGCCACAGGAGGTGGTGATGGCATCTGGTCCAGATGCCTTTAAGAGGGGATTGGACGGATTTCTGGAGGAAAGGTCCATCGTGGGCTATAGGCAATGATGGATTGTGCAACCTCCTTACAAAGGTGGTGGGCTACTGGTACCAGGTGCAAGGGAGTGGCAACAGGATGCATCTTGTTGTCTCATGCCTCCCTGGGGCACCTGGTAGGCCGCTGTGAGATACAGGAAGCTGGACTAGATGGACCCTTGGCCTGATCCAGCAGGGCTCTTCTTATGTTCTTATGTTCTTATGTCAGGCTCCTGCAATGACGACTCTGGGCTCCTGTTGGGCTACTACTGGTTGGGCTAAAGTAATGCCTCCTGGGCAGTGATGTCATTCAGGGGGAACGGACCAGAATGGGCGTTCCGGATCCTAATGGGCTCCGTGGCTGGTTCCGGGTTCCCGACAAGTGCCAATCAAAAGTGAGTTCCTGTTCCTAAATCATTTGAATGACACAACTGCTCCTGGGCCTCTGGAGGTCCCTAGTGGCCACTAAGGGACATCATCCCACGATCCCTGGGGGCAGTCTGGAAGTGCCAGGCTCCCGGGTATCATGACAGTTCCCCAAAACCCAGGGGGTCCCACTCACCTCTAAGCTGCCTCGGGATAAGGCCTCGCGGCGACAGTGACTCGCTTTAGGGAGCCGTGTAGTGTCTGTCACCTGCTGATTGGGGCACAAAGAGTCCCTGCAAAGAAGCTGATCGGAGATGAGAAGCACACAGTTAGGGACTCTCTAGGCAGGAGACGAGACTTTGAAATGCAGCAGGGGTCCAGAGCTGTCTGCTGCTCGGAGGCTGATGAAAACCTCCTAGGTTACAATCAAGCCTCCCAACTCCCACTTGGCACTATAAGTAATGAGGCTGTTCCCCATGAATCTATCGGCTCAGAACTGACTGTTTAAATGTCAGAACTGTCAAGGACATTCAGCACTCAGTTGATGACAATGCTGGCTCTCTTTCTATCACTTAGACATAATCTACAAATTAAGCCTGAAGTCTCCCAAAAAGGATTATCCTTCCCTCCTGCCTCTCTCGCTCCCTTACTCTTTTTTTGTTTTAATGGACCCTACTCCTTTTGATACCATTTCGGATCCCTTAGGAAAGGAACAATGATGCAGGTTCATGCAAGTTTACAAGCTGTAGACAGTTGTCCATTAAAGCAATTACATTAGCGCATTAACACATCAGGCTGCTTGGAAATCAATAGCGGAGCATAGTGAAGAACTATGCGTTTTCCTCTCCTCCCTGGCCCCTTAAGCATACGCACGCACAAAACTCCTAAAAGCTTTTAAGGTAACAGTTTGAATTTCTTAAAGATGTTGCATGTAGGTTTCACAATAGAAGAACTGTGATGCAAAAAATGTAGGCCTCATAAAGAAAGACTTCTTTATGAGGGGGGGAAAATAGGGGGGGAAATAGCCAGAGAAACCACTTGTATTATCTGTGCCAGGAATACGATTCTGTCCAGAGGTAGCTTGTGAGAGCAATCCTAACCTGGAGTTAGGCTGGCACAGCTAGGCCAGCACAAGGGACACTGTAAAGTATGCTTGGACCACTCCAGGGGCGGACCTAGTCAAAATGGCGCCCGGGGCATCCAATAGAAGTGCGCCCCCAGGTCTACCCATTGGGACCAGCCACGGGTAGACCTGGGCTCCCCTCGAGGAAGCCCAGGTCTATCCATTAGAAACGGCTCCCCTTGTAGGGAGCCCAGGTCTACTAGCGGCTGGTCCCAATTGGTAGACCTGGGCTCCGGAGCCCAGGTCTACCCGCACAATGTTGCGGGGGCCATTGGCGCCCCCCTAGACAGCCCCAAGACGGCGCCCAGGGCTCTTGCCCCCCCCCCTGCCCACCTAGATCCGCCACTGGACCACTCTCCAAGTCAGATAGGCCAGCAGACAGATATGCCCCATCCTCCCTGACTCCGAGAGTGGTCCAAATGCACTTAACGGTGTCCCTTGTGTCGGCCAAACTTTGCTGGCCTAACTGCGCTGGCCTAACTCCAGATTAGGATTGTGTTCTATGTCACAGGTGAATTCCTTGACTGTGTTGGCTTGATGGCACATATGCGTGGTCTCGCCTTGCCACAGCCAGGATAGACCATTGGGGTTCCTCTTTGCAATTTGCAAAGTTAGTGCAAAAGTAACACTAATTAAAAGTGTTTTCCACTGAATAATCTATGTGCATCACCATCCAACATTTCGCTTAAGGGGCCTGCATTGACAAAAAAGCACATTATATTCCTTTCGCTTAATTTCATTAGTGGGACTTCTCTTTGACTTTGTGGGGATGTTCTGATTTTCCTCCAGAGCATGTTAGAGCACAGAACGATTAACAGAGCATTAGGAGTACCCACAGCTTGGGAATAATGTGAGGGCGCCTTAGGGCAGTGCACAAGTTCCAGGGCAATTTGGAGATGTTCTGAGCAATTGTGTATAAAATAGGGATGGCTCTGCACTGTATACTGGAGGCACTTTCTCGGGAATGCCAGCCAAGTCCCCGATACGCTAAATAATTCAAGTTTATATTTTCCCTTTTGCTGTGGGAACAGTGAATAGCTGTGGAAGAGCACACTCGAAATGGACAATTACCTTTCTTTCTTTCTTTCTTTCTTTCTTTCTTTCTTTCTTTCTTTCTTTCTTTCTTTCTTTCTTTCTTTCTTTCTTTCTTTCTTTCTTTCTCTCTCTCTGTCTCTCTCTCTCTCTCTCTCTCTCTCTCTCTCTCTCTCTCTCTCTCT
>JAJKFI010000023.1:8582134-8595458 GCA_029204185.1 Lerista edwardsae | reverse complement strand
TGTGTGTGTGTGTGTGTGTGTGTGTGTGTGTGTGTGTGTGTGTGTGTTCCCCTATTGCTTAGCAAACCCAAATCAAGGCATAGTTAAAAGTAATTGTCTTTGAAAAAAAGATGAAATAAAGTACGGAAGATGGGCACAGAGGAATTTGTGGAAGGAAACATATAGTCACATGGTTGTTGTTGTTCAGTCGCTAAGTCGTGTCCGACTCTTCGCGACCCCATGGACCACAGCACTCCAGGCCTCCCTGTCCTCCACTAGCTTCCTGAGTTCACCCAATTTCATGTTCGTTGCTTCAGTGACACTGTCTAACCATCTCATCCTCTGCCCCGCCTTCTCCTTTTGCCTTCCATCTTTCCCAGCATGAGGGTCTTTTCTAAAGAGTCCTCTCTTCTCATGAGGTGGCCAAAGTATTGGAGCTTCAGTTTCAGGATTTGTCCTTGCAGGGAACAATCAGGCTTGACTTCCTGGAGGATTGACCGATTGGATCTCCTTGCAGTCCGGGGGACTCTCAAGAGTCTTCTCCAACACCATAATTCGAAAGCATCTATTCTTTGGCGCTCTGCCTTCCTTCTGGTCCAGCTCTCACAGCCATACATTGCTACTGGGAAAACCATCGCTTTGACTATGCTAACCTTTGTTGGCAGGGTGATGTCTCGGAGTCGTGGCTAAAAGATTGGTGGCCAGGGTCTGATAATTCAGTGCAAGGGGCCAAGAATAATTTTGAACTACTGGGGGGGGGGAGAATGGGGGAAGTGAATGAAAAAGGTGACACAAACTTGAAAGGTGGTCTTCAAAGTGGAGACAGCTGCAGGCCAGTAGAAGTGTCCACCGAGCGAACGGAGCAGACCCTTTCGCCTGTTGTGCTGCAGATCGCCCTTGACGTTCATGCTGGCATGCAGTGCATGCCCAGAAATGCGAGTGCAAAGGTTGCTGGGGCAGCAGAACCCAGAAGTGGCAGGTAAGCGTGAAGGTCAGGGTTGATCTGCAGCGTGACGGAGAGACCCCTCCAGGTGGAACAAGAAGCTCCATTCACCCAGGAGAAGGATTATAATGGGCGATGGGTCCGGCATCCATGGGCCAGGGTTTGGCGCCTCCTTTCTTAGAACATTGGTCCAGATGGGCATTTTAACCTCGTGTACATATACAGGGACATGGTGGTGCAGTGGGTTAAACCTGCACTTCCCGACCGGAAGGTTGGGAGTTCGAGACTGCGCAACGGAGTGAGCTCCCGTGGCTTGTCCCAGCTCCTGCCAACCGAGCAGTTCGAAAGCACCTCAATGCCAGTAGATAAATAGGGACCACTTTGGTGGGAAGGGAACGGCATTCCGTGTGCTACGGCGTATAGTCATGCCGGCCACATGACCACGGAAGCTTGACCTCGGACAAAACGGTGGCTCTACAGGCTTAGAAATGGAGATGAGCACCGCCCCCTACAGTCGGCCACGACTAGACCATTCAGTCGTGGGGAAACCTTTACCTTTACATATACAGGTTTCACTTCAGTGAAGAAGCTTAAGAAGAGCACCTGTGGTTGGAGTCCAACAGTCCATCAAATTCAACTGTAGTAAGGTAGCTACTGGCATTAAACAGTAATGCTACTGACACAGCATCTAGTTGGGGTCACAGCGTTAAGTCACAGCATGAGGTTTTGCTCGGCGCCTCAATGTAGCCCCTTTGGAGGCATTTCCAGAGGTTAGAGGAAAACGGATGTGTCTCCTCTGTTTTTCTCCAGCACCTGGGAATGGCTCCAAAGCGGAGAGGGAGGTGCTGTGCAAAACATAATGCTGTGACCCCCTTTAGCTATGCACACATATCCAGGGGTTTGAATAATGCCTAATAATATAATGCTAGAGATTTTTCATGCTCATAATCTCAGAGCCCAATTCTGTGCCTGTCTACTCAGAAGTAAGCACCATTCTACACACTGTGGTTTATTCCCGGGTAAGTGTTGATAGGATTGCAGCCTCAAGCTTTCACCAGTGTTACTAATGACTGATTTTCCTGAAGATTATTTAAAAACAAAATCCTGGTGCAGTCAAGAATGCAGACTTGAGTATAAGCTGGGCCAGTTTCTAAGAAGGAATTGTTCGTGTTACCATGATCAGCGCATTTGTTTCCTACTTACTCTTAAGTCTTCTGTTGCTAAGAAGTTGTTCATTTTTTTCCCCCTATGGCTTTACTCGAGGAAGATTTTTGTTGTTTTCATTAAATGGCCCATATGTTGGATGAGAGATAAGAGGATCACAGAAATAATTCTAATATCTATCAGACTCTATAGGTATTACCTTTTCCCCAGCCTCCCCCTTCAGAACAGCAAGAACAATCTTTCTGGTTTAGGATTTTTCTCATTAGCAGGGCTGGATTTCCCCCATTGTTATCTGGCAGATTAAAGAACTGCCAGTCCAATTGGCAATAGCCTAATTTTCTTTTGCATTTTGGAAAGCTCCTGTGTCTAGGATCGTGAATTGTTTGCCATGAATATCACGGTGGAGCCATAGTAATATGCCTGTAAAAGTTTTAATCGGTGAAAAAAAAAAATCACTTAAAACTAAAGAATGGGAACATCATTGTAAAATAAGCTACTAAGAGGATATCCAACTGCTATACAGGCGTGCCTCAATATCAGCTGATTCGGTATCCATTGTTTCAGTTATCTATGTGTACCATGAATACTGGGACGCCTGTTAAAAAGATAGAACATTAAACAAATCTCTTTTTGCAGCAAAACCAACCAACCAACCAACCAATCAATCAATAGTATTTTTATACCGCTTTTCAACACAAGTTCACAAAGTGGTTTACAGGCAAATAATAATAATGAGGTTAAATGGCTCCCTGTCCCGAAAGGGCTCACAATCTAAAAAAAAGGCAGAACATCACCAGCAACAGCCACTAGAAAGACACTGTGCAGGGGTGAAGAGGGACAATTACTCTCCCCCTGCTCAATATAAGAGGAGCACCACTTCAAAAAGTGCCTCTTGTCCAGTTAGAAGGGGTTGTTCCCATCAGTTACCACTGATGTTCCCCTATTTTTAAAAAGGCATCCCCAGGATCCACGGTTTCAAGTATCCATAGTGGTGTCTGAAATGGAATCCCAGCAGATATCAGAGCATGCCTGTATATTATTTCTCACCATATTTTTATTTTATGTAAATAATCAAGCACAAAGAGGGAACAGAGACTTGCCTCTTCCTTCCTCTGATGGTTTTCTAAACTGTTCACTTTAATATTCTATAGTAGCGTTATTCAAACAGTGGGTATGTTTGGACCACTCTCGGAGTCAGGGAGGATGGCGCACATCTGTGTTCTGGCCTCTCTGACTCAGAGAATGATCCAAACATACTTTACAGTGTCCCTTATGCCGGCCAAACTTTGCTGGCCTCACTGTGGTTAAGTGACTAACTCCAGGTTAAGATTGTGCCCTAAGAAACTTGTTGTGACTTTTCTGGCTTTCTTCAAAGTTCTTCACTTCCCAAACACTGCACGTTTTGCTTTTAGTTACAGTTTAGTGGCACTTCCACACAACCCAATAAATTTTAAGAATGCCTCAATAAATACTCATTGCTTAATCCATAAACATCCCCGTTTTAAATTAAAATGCTGGCAGATTCAACCTTTGTCACAAAGGGGATGCTAAAAAAGCAACATGATTTAAGTGGCCTTGTTAATTTAGTTATCTGTAGCATGCTCATCATGGGGGCAAATGTTTCAAAAGGCCTCCCTTCCATTCCCTGTCGTTCCCAATGCTGTAGGGAGTCACTGTGGTCAATTATTTGTACAAGTCGGATCATTTTTCCTCACCTAACTTTATTTTCTCATGCAGATATGACCTTTGTCTCTCAGTCCATTGAATTACATTTTATTAAAGCCACTTATCTGACTTGGGAAATTGGTTTTTTTTTGGGGGGGGGAGGGGGAAATTGATCTCTGGATGACCACTGACCAATTGGACTGTTCTAGAAAATGAAGTCTACCTTGGTGTGTGGTGCGGAGGAACATCTTCATTTTTCAGAGGATAACCTTTTGCCACTTTACTGCCCTGGGCCATTTTTACAATGAAAGGACAACTGTCACAGTGGAGGGCTGTAAGAGAGAAATGCCTAGGGTATCCCAATGCTCAAGATTGGGACCAGTGATGAACTGGGACCAGTTCATCAATTATCTGGAGTTAGACCCTTTGCAAAACCAATAAACAAAAAACACAAGCCCTAACCTGCCTAAACTGGAAGGCTGTTTTTTTTTGTTTTTTTGTTTTTTTGAGATTTGTGGTAAACCCGTAGTAAACTAGAAAATTGTAGAAAGATCTGTGTTAAACCTTTTCTTTTTCAATGTGCACATTTACTACATGCAAGGGGGATTTGGGGCCTGGGGAAACATTCTGAAATATGATCCAGTGATGTCATGCAGGGGGAACGCGGGGGAACTCAGTTCCACTAGTTAAAATTAGGGCTGAATCTGCCCACTTCACTCTCCCTCCTCCCCCCTCCCAATTCCTCTGCAAAGAGCTTTTCTTCTTGGTTGGCTGGCACTCAGAGGGTTAAAGGGAGCGACTCCGGATTCCCAAGGGGGGCGAAGGCAGTGATGTCATTCAGGGGGAACGGACCAGAACGGGCATTCCGGATCCTAACGGGCTCCGTGGCTGGTTCCGGGTTCCCGACAAGTGCCAATCAAAAGTGAGTTCCTGTTCCTAAATCATTTGAATGACACCACTGATATGACCCCACACCTTCAGTCTGAAGTGGAACAGTCCAAAAGTCACCACCCTCAGTTTACTCTCTATCAATCAATCAATCAGTCACTAGTATTTATATACCGCTTTTCAACACAAAGTTCACAAAGCGGTTTACAGGCAAATAATAATATTAAAGTTAAATGGCTCCCTGTCCCAAAAGGGCTCACAATCTAAAAGGATGGAGAAAACTCTCTCTATAAACTCTCTGTAGTGTCTAAATGATGCACAATGAGATAGTCAATGCAAAAATTGTTATGTGCATTTTCCTCTGATGCTACAATTGTTGCAAAACCATTTAGGCTACATCACACCATGTCCTCTGAAGACTCATATCCAAGTGTCACATTGATGTTTCAAAACACTGTGATTCATTTTGGCCAGGGAGGAGGAAACCAGTTAGTAATTCCACAGCAATGTGCGGTCTAATGTTTCATTGTGAATTACATAGAAAATCGGTCCTTTTTGTTTGTTTCGGACATCCTTTTGAATCTTTCAAACATTTAATTGTCACAGTATTTGTTTTGTACAAATATCAGCTGAAGGTCCATCTGTTAGTGTAACTGTGTGGTATGTGGGTTGGCGACCTTGCTTAATATTTCTTTTTCCTTGGCTTGATTTGTTTCCTTAAAACGGCAACAAACAAGCAGTTCCATATGTACAACATTTGATTGAGGGTGCGTTTGGGTCTTGTCCTCTGCAGGCACCATAATTGTCTCTCCATGCTATCTTGTAGGATGGTTGTATTTAGTGCTGATCATTCTAATGTGTCTACAGACATTTTCCAGGATGACAGCGGCTACTACACCCTAATAGTAAAAATAAGATGTCAAGATAAATCGTCTCTCTTATGTTGATCAGACTAGGTAAACACACACACACACACACACACACACACACACACAGGGTCCAACTTTCGAGCACAAATAATTTTAGAGAGTTGGGGGCCTGCTCCAGTCTGGCTGCATCTTTCTTGAACTGAGGTGCCCAGAATTGGACACAATATTCCAGGTAAGGTCTCACCAAGGTGGAGAAAGGTGAAACCGCAACTTCTCGAGGCCTCCGATTCTGAGAGTGGTCCAAACGTACTTTGCGGTGCCCCTTGTGCGGCCAAACTTTGCTGGCTTAACTGTGCCGGCCTAACTCCAGGTTAAGATTGCGCTCTGAGTGAAGGCAACTAACTTGGATTAACACTTCAGGTCCATGTTATCTAATGAATCCATTCTTTGAGCTTTAGTTCTGCAAGACACTTGCTAGTCTGGAAACGATTAAGATCAAATTTGTCACAGAAATGGCTTGCTTGGGCAGCAGCTATGTTGTATATCACTCCCGTGACACTTGGCTGTAACGTCTGTGTCGGAGACAGTCTCGTGCAGTATATGGCTCCTCTGTGGCCGTTCTAATCACTGTCCCAAAATCTGTAGATCCTGGGAGAATTAATCTCTCGCAGGTTGGCTGAAGGGGAAAAGGCATGTTAGACAGATGGCAAACAGAAATTATGTATGAAGTTTTATTTTATAAACTGTGATTAATTCCATTTTCATTTTAGAACCCTGGAGGCCAAAAAGCTTTTTCCTTTTTTTTTTTTTTAATCCCCAAACCTTATGTGAGTAAATATGGTGGCACTTAAATTTCTAAACTAGAGCACAGTGTCAGCTGCTTGTATTTGCACATGGCATGTGTATGTATTCGGGATCTGTCGAGAAGGCTGGGGCTGGCATATCGGATTCAAACCCATGCTTGTGAATGCTTAGATAGGTTTGACAAGGGATTAAACGGATTCACCGGAGAGAATTCTATCAGCAGCCTGTGAGCCGTAGTGGTGAAATGCAACCTCTTTTTTGGGGGAGGTAAAAGTAAAGGTAAAGGTTTCCCCATGACCGAATGGTCTAGTTGTGACCGACTGTAGGGGGCAGTGCTCATCTCTGCTTTAAAGCCTGCAGAGCCGGCGTTCTGTCCGAGGACAAGCTCTCTCTACGCCGTAGCGCACGGAACGCCGTTACCTTCCCCCCGAAGTGGTCCCTATTTATCTACTTGCATTTAGGTGCTTTCAAACTGCTAGGTTGGCAGGAGCTGGGACAAGAAATGGGAGCTCACTCCGTCGCGCAGTCTCGAACTCCCAACCTTCTGGTCGGAAAGCCCAGCAACAGCGGATTAACTTGCTGCGCCACCACGTCCCAGTTTGGGGGGAGACAGGATGCCAATTAACTACAGGTGTGCAGGACAAGCAGCTGTTGCCTTCATGGTCTTCCTTGCGAGTGTCCTGGAGGCCACTGATCAGCTACCATTGGAAGCAGAAAACTGGCCTACAGTGGACCTTTGGTCTAAAACAGTGGTCTTCAAACCACAGCATGCTGGGATTATTGTCCAGGGTGTGTTGTGGCAGTGGCAAAATCTTACCATTCTGCCCAGCACGCCCGGTCATCACACAACCACATGCTGGACAGCTGTGTCTCCTGCATGTTGCCCCAGAAGGCTCCGTCGCCCAATTTTTCAGCATGAGGCTCTGCAACGATCGGGCACGGCAAACAGTGGTTGCGGGGTGGAATGGTAAGTCTTCGCCACTGCTACACCTGGAACGATAATCCCTGGCCCGTTGGCTGGGGTGTGGAGGCCCTTGGTCTCATCCAGCAGGGGTCTCCAGATGCTGACCTAGCCTTGGATTAACCATTCTCTCACTTTACGACTCCCTCTTTCTTCTCCTCGTGACAGCCTCCCCACGGCATGATACCTCATTGGCATGTCTGCATCAGTGCTGGAAGGTTGGGTAGGATTGGGCCCTTCGTCTCCTTCACACTGGCCAGGGATTGAATCTGGAACCTTCATCCATGCCACACAGGCGTTCTCCCACTGAGATTAGACCTGGAAGCAAACTGAGAACCAGTGTATTAGTGCACATGATACTGATGCTTATACATCCCTTTCTCTCTGTTTTTTGTAATACTCCATCCCTAAGCATATTCCAGGCTCCCTTATAAATGTGAACTTGGTTCTGGTTATAAATTATAATGGATTTTTTTCATCAGTAAAATGCCTTGGCTTGGGTATTCACCAATGCTCCTGATTTATTTTAGCTTAATTAAATTTTAGTGGTAAGACGTAATCATAAAACTATTGTTTAAAATTTACTTGCATATATTCTTTACAGCTTAGCAATTTCCTTCCTTAAAAAAAAAAAGATTAAATTCTGATCTTTTTCAATATTGTTAATTTTTCAAAGTCTCTTGGATAATACGGCACAGGTACTAGTAATATGATTTGAGAAGCCTGCACAACTTTCCAGAAGGCTTTTTTTTTCTTCTGTGGCTGGCTGGCTGATCAGAAGCAGAGCAATAGGAATAAATGTGAGTATAAAGAGCTTTTATCAGGGTGAAATGAAAAGGAATTGAACTCTGCAGATTTACAAGGCTGCAGTATCTCCTTATATGACGTATTAGATGGGCAAGTAGGCGTAATGAAATACTAGCATTACTAGTGGAATGCTAGCACTTTTTTTCTTTTCCGTATACACATGTGTACAATTGAATCCCTTTTAGCTGGCACCTTGGGTTGCTACAGTTGTTTTATCAAGTGCAATGCTCAATATGTCAAGGCACCATATATAATTATGTATAAGTGGGCCTCATGGATAAGTCGAAGGCAAGTTTTAAGCAAAAAAACACCATATAATTTGATTCTATGTGCTGGCCTCTCTGACTCTGAGAATGGTCCAAACGCACCTTTTTGTGGCCCTTGTGCCAGCCAAACTTTTCTGGCCTAACTGTGTGGGCCTAACATCAGATTAGGATTGCACCTAATGCCTAAGGATTGTGGATTGTTTGGTTATAATAAGTTTCCATGTCAGTGGAGTGTGTTTACTGCACAACTTGCAATGTTCTTCACCATTTACAAATGCAACCTGATGCCTCACCTAAATCTCTACTGCTATGGGAGGTCTCCGTTCTTGTGTATGTATGCCAATCATCTTGTGTGCCAACAGAGCACATCAGATGTAGGATTTGGTAATCAAACTGGTAGCATAGGAAAAGCTGTTCAATGCCATGAGGGGCCTGGATTTTTTGGTCTCTGTGTATGTGTATGTGTGTGTTAAGCTCCAAAGTTAACTTTACATTGTTAATCACATAAATCTCTTAAATAATTAGCATTTGCTATTCACTGGGGCTAAGCATTTAGCAGGCTTTAGCGGCAATTAATTAGGTGCTTTCCCCCAAAGTTCACTCAGCTTTTAAAATAAAACTTGCTACAGTTGAATCTCACAGCACATTACAAAGACATATATGAACGCATTTGCTTGGTTTACGTGGCATGTCACGGTGTTGGTATTCCAAGGTGGACTGCTATGTCCAACTCAGTGATGGGATCAGCTAACGACTCGGGGGAACACTGGGCGGGCAGCAGGAAGGCTGGGTGGGACTTCCGGGTGATTGACAGCCCGTCCGTCCGTGTCCGCCGCCCGCCCGCCCACCCGCCCACCCGCTGCACGGGCTGCCCCTGGGTGGCGCGCCCTGCCGCTGCGGGCCCTGGCACCCAGGGGCTCCCCATCCCCCTGGCGAGCGGGCGCCCCCTCCAAGGCCAGGGCAGCCCATGCGGTGGGCGGGCAGGTGGCGGACCTGGACGGACGGGCTGTCAATCACCCAGAAGTCCCGCCCAGCCATCCTGCTGCCCGCCCAGCGTTCCCCTGAGTCGTTAGCTGATCCCATCACTGTTCCAACTGCATCCAACTGCTGTGTCCAACTGTGTCCAACAGCAGTTGGTCCAACTGCTGTGGCCTTCACTGAATTCCTTCAGGACTAGTTTCCCCAGTGCAGACAACTGATGATAATTAAAGAGCGGCAAGTTACCCTATGACAGTTGTTGTCCAGTCGCTAAATCATGTCCGACTCTTCGTGAGCCCATAGACTACAGCACACCAGACTTCTTCGTCTTCTACTAGCTTCTGAAGTTTTCCTAAATTCATGTGACACTATCTAACATCTCATCCTCTGCCACCCCCTTCTCCTTTTGCCTTCAGTCTTTCCCAGCATGAGGGCCTTTTCTAAAGAGTCCTCACGAGGTGGCCAAAGTATTTGAGCTTCAGCTTCAGCATTTGTCCTTCCAGGGAGCAATCAGGTTTGACTTCCTGTAGGATTGACTGATGGGATCTCCTTGCAGTCCAGGGGACTCTCAAGATTCTTCTCCAACACCATAATTTGAAAGCATCCATTCTTCGGCGCTCCGCCTTCTTTATGGTCCAGCTCTCTTCCCAGATTCTCCTCAGAAGTTGGGAACCACTGAAATCTTTGCAGGGAAGGAGCGAAGGCAGTGACACAGTCCCTAGTAGACACCACTGAGCCCAGTGGACCGTACTCCCAGGAAGCAGTCCATACTGCAACATTCTGCTTCCGACCCTCCGCACACTTCATCTATTTTTTTTGCCTCATATAATCAGCAATGGGATCTACAAATGATCCGGGGGAACGCTGGGCGGGACTTACGTGGGGCTTCCGCGTGATTGGCTGCCCGTCTGTAGCGTTCCGCAGCTGCCCTGGCCTGGGGGGGCTGCCCCCGGTTAGTGCACCCCCCAGCTGCTCGCCCAGGCACCCGGCGCAACCCTCACCTGTCCCCTGCGGCGAGCAGGAGCCTCCCCAAGGCCAGGGCAGCCGCAGAACGCTACGGACGGGCTGCCACTCAAGTGGAAGTCCCGCCTAAGTCCTGCCCAGCGTTCCCTCGGATCATTTGTAGATCCCATCGCTGCATATAATCCTTGACTCGGTGGCAGGGAGTGATGGAGTTTCCTGCTTGTCTTCACTAAGCATTTTGCAGAAACAAGATTTAAACAATCCCATGACTGCTGTATGATTGTGCTGTCTGGGCCCGTACAAGAACATGCCCTTTTATTTATTGCTTCAAATCAGGTAGGCAGCCTTGCATCACGATTAAAATTGAGGCCGTCAGTTGTACCAGAGCATTTAGGATTGTATGACAATATGAATAATTTACCAGTTGCTGAGGCTTCCCCCCCCACTCCTTCTCCCTCCCTTACTTCCTTTATATATTCTTTTTGCAAAAAAGAAAAAAAATGTAATTGGATTTTCTGCGGTGGAGAATGTGGCGAAATGGTAATTGTAGGTACGTGAGGCAGAAGGAAATAAAAAGAGGACTTTTCATACACGACCTGTCTGGCTGTAGCATCATGAAATGGTGTGGAATTCAGAAGAACACATGCCCATAGGATGAGAAACTAATTAACAGCATTGTTAGGAAACGAAGGAAGAGCCTTTCCCATTTCAATGAAGCCAGGCTGTTTGAACCGATTTGCCTTTTTTTTTGCATCTTGCTTGCACTGGAGGAATATCAATAGCCATTTACCATGTGGCTAAGTTCTGACTGTGCATAATTTAGGGCGCGATCCTAACCTGGAGTTAGGCCGGCACAGTTAGGCCAGCAAAGTTTGACCTGCACAAAGTTTGACCTGCATAAAGTATGTTTGGACCACTCTCGGAGTTAGAGAGGCCAGCACATAGACGTGCGCCATCCTCTCAGACTCAGAAAATGGTCTAAACATGCTTTACGCTGGCCCTTGTGCCGGCCAACTTTTGCTGGCCTCACTGTGCCGGCCTAACTCCAGGTTAGGATTGCGCCCATACAAACCTACACAGAAAGCTGCCTTCAGCTGTGTCTGCCCATTGGTCCATCTACCACATAATTTCGTAACTTCTTGGCAGTGTCTCTCCAATGTTTCAGGCAGGAGTTTTCCTCTCAGTCCTACTTGGATATTTGAAAGATCGAACCTGGAACCTTCTGCATGTCAACCATCTCCACTACCACTGAGAGCACATAAGAACATAAGAAGAGCCCCACTGGATCAGGCCAAAGGCCCGTCTAGTCCAGCTTCCTGTAGCTCACAGTGGCCCACCAGGTGCCTAAGGAAGTTCAGTAGACAACAAGATGCTTGCATCCTGTAGCCTCCCCTGCACCTGGCATTCTGAAGTAGCCTACTAAGGAGGTTGCCCAACCCATCATGGCCTATAGCCCACGATGGACTTCTCCTCCAGAAACCTGTCCAGTTCCCTTTTAAAGGCATCTAGGCCAGATGCCAGCACAATACCACAACTACTTACTTGCTGCCCAAGTAGGACCTTGGGAGCCACTTGTCTGGGCCCTAGGGCCCTGTCCTTTACTGTCTAGGCCCTAGGCTCTAGGGAGATGCCATCTGTAGCCCTCGAGACTCATCAAGTGGGGCTACATTGCACAGAGCTTTTCATGCCTGGAGCTCCTCAGGTTTAAGTCATATTTAGTTGTTCCAGACAGTAGACTCAAGATTGATTCCTGACTGTGGGTGGGTCGGGACTTCATCAGTCCCGCTGTGCCATTTTTGTGTCAAGATTGGCATCGACACCTATAGACACCTAAAATTAATGTTGACTTTGTTATCTGCGTGAATGACAGCAAGAAATTATCTCCACAGAGCCACAAACATTAACTTCCCTATTCATCTTGATAGGAATGTTGATTCTATTAATGTGGATGACTCGAATAAATTGCAGGAAGGATAACACTTTGTTCATAATGACATTGTTTTTCCAAGTGAGATGTTTAATACATACTTATTTATTCTATTATTGATGGCTGTCAGCTCTCCGCGGTAATGGGCTTCATATTGTGCTGGCCGGTTACCATTTTTTAGGAGGTTCCACAAAGATTATTTGGAATAAATGAAATATCATATTCAATTTCATTATTTGCCAGACGTTTTGAGGATGTAATGTTTATGAAGCCATCAGAACTCCTGTGAACAATGCGCTTCGCGATGGAAGTGACAAGGCTCCGTGCAGGCTTTAATCAGGAAAAATTAGTGTCACAAGCAACATTAATTTGATTGTCAAGTTGACTTAAATTCCTTTCTATGTTTTTTTTTATTTGTGTGTGATTTAACTGGCAGTGTACACACTGATGAAAGCACAGGTGTACAATGGCTTGCTTTTTTTTTTTTTTGCTCTGATTTTCCTGTTCAACAACTTCCAGGCTGTACAAGTAGGTAAAACCAGATCTCATAAAAGCTTATTTAAATTTAATTTGAATGGTGCTGAATATTGCTAAATTTTATGGGTCACTGCATGCATTCATATAGCAAGCTTCTGTTTTTCCTCCAGCTGTCTTTGAGTATAATGTCAGATACTAAGCCAGAAACAGTGTTGGATTCTCCTAAAATCCCTTCCGAGTGTGTGTGTGCGTGTTTGTGTGTGTGTAGACAGTTTAGTTCAATTTAGGGTGTAATCCTAACCTGGAGTGAGGCTGGCACAGTTAGGACAGCACAGTTTGGCCAGCACAAGGGACATCATAAAGTATATTTGGACCGCTCTCAGAGTCAGAGAGGCCAGCACACAGACGTGCGGCATCCTCCCTGCCTCCGAGAGTGGTCCAAACGAAACACACTTTACATTGGCCCTTGTGCCGGCCAAACTTTGCTGGCCTAACTGTGCTAGCCTAACTCAGGGTTGGGATTGCACTATTAGTGTTCTGTTGTGCCTTAGAGCTTGAGAGTCTGTGTTATGTATCCTACTCTTTACACACACACACACACACACACACACACACACACACACACACACACAC